>VZTO01023912.1:0-51964 GCA_013400615.1 Syrrhaptes paradoxus | reverse complement strand
CTCAGTTGATACTTCAGCAAAATCTGGAAAGGTAGCTTGAGTCCTTAATATACACTAACAAAATATGTCGGTATCTGTTCTTTTCTGTTCATTTTATTCTTTACAAGTGAAAGAGTTGATGATGTGGTTTCATAATTTTTTAGCTCTTCCTTTACTTTTGTACTAATATTTCTCTTCTAATGAGAGAATACCAGCAGACTAATGTCTGCGTGGATTACAAATTAATGCATTACTACCCTCAGAATGAGCGCTGCTGCAAGGAAATCCTAGAATGCTCTCAAAGGACTGGTAAATAAATTAATAAATAATTTACATTAAAGTGGTCTGCAATATGTGACTACAACCCAGACACCAGTGCTTTAGCAGTAGAACACCTGAACTTTGTTTATAATCCCTCTGTCCACAGAAGTTCTACAGCACTTGTACAGATTGAGTGGACAAAGAAAGAGAAAAAAATCTTTTGCGTGTCTAAAATAATGTCTTCAAGGATTTTATTTTTTTCTTTAAGGTTCCTGGTTGTCTTTTATGGATAAAAATCCATTCTTCTTTGGTCTATCAAAATCTTTTCTCACTGTGCCAGCTATGGTTTTTCCCTGTCAGGAAAGTCTGTATAAAGGCATTTCTCTGAAGCCTACTTTTCTATACGGGCTAACTTTTTTCAAAGTGGAGAACCATAACAATTGAATATGATTCATAAGATAGTTTCTATTTTGGTCAAAGAAAAGAGATGAGTGGACATGTACACCTTTTTATATTAAAATCAGTTTTTCATATTAAATAGGCTATGAATAACAATGGTCTCATTTAAAAGCAAGAAAATATACAGAATTCTCTTTAAATATTGGAACAGTCTGAGGAGGAGGGGGAAATAATCTGAAGAAGTAACTCAGTAGGTCTCTGACTTCACTGTGATATATTTGATTTAAAAAAAAAAGCTAAGGAATATCAATTAGCTGAGTTTCTCAGATTGTTGGAAACAATTGTCCTCAGGGATATCAGATCCTATAAATACATTTATATGCTCTTCAATTATATTGCAAAAGAGAATGCACATTAAACCCTGCGTCCTGGATGGGGTGTATAACATCAAGAAAGAAATCTGTATTAAAATCACTGTGTGATAAGATGACAATCCATAATAATCAGTATTCACAAATTAAGATGGGGTCCAGAGATTTTTTTTTTTATTTTTTTTTTTACTGAATTGTTTGCACATGGCAAAGCCTGGGTTGCGAGGAGGGAAGGGAAGGAGAGGGGATGGACAGGACCAACGCTGCTCTGCAGTTCACAGCAATGCAAGTGTCTCTGTGTGAAGCAGCGCTTAAAAGTTGGTTGAAAAAGATTATCTCATTTGAAAAGTCACACAACAAGCTGTAAACGAACAGCAGCATGTTACTAGAGATTCATACGTACACTGTTAGAAAAGTATATTGACTAATAACTAATAGAGAGTAATGTATAAGTTTCTGAACAAAACTAATAAGAAAGCCTCCAGCCACATCCAAAGGAGATGGTGTCAGGAAAATCAGTGCAGTTATTAGGTCAGAGCTTACAGAGATAAAGCAGCAATTTATTATTTCATCAACTAAAAGTAATCGGCAAGTGGCAATTACACAGCCTCATAAAATATCTCATTTTTGCTCATTATAAAATCTCTGTACTTCAGATATGTTGTTCTGTGCATTTATTAAAAACACCTGAAACCACTGGGTTTGCCAAAAAGGTACGATCACCTTCGAATAAGTGACAAAGCCAGAACAAAATCTTAGAAGTAACGGCAGGCATGAGAAGTGTTCAGGAACTGTTAGCTCCCCTCCAATTAATTTTACAAGATGCTTAAACCTTACATGCTGATCTAGGAAGATAAAACCTTCCCTAGTCTGTGTGTGAAGTTCCCATTGTTTTCCTGATTGCTGTTGAAAATACCACACGACTGGTGAATCAGAGCAGAAAGAATTGAGCACAAGCACTAGTTCACAAACTTCACTGCGTGCTTTCAGTGTATTTCATACAACTGGGTCTGCGTATTCTCCGAACACCTTCACAAACAGCCTGCACACGGTATGCACACCATCGGACTTTAACTTGAGTATCTGTAGAAACATAAGCCCTGCTGTGAGGAAGAGAATAAGGCTCCTAATTTAAATGATCCAACTGAATTTTTGAGTCTTCATTACCTTTACAGGGAGTCCTTTTAGAGCTCTCGGATAGCAAGCAAGATAAAAGACTCCTCTCTTCGCTCACAGGGAGATCTAAGAGAGGAATATCTGCTCTTTACGTTATTTTTTTGTTTTGAGGGAGTTTTTTATTTATTTATTTGGGTTTTAGTTATTTGCTTTTTACAAGGAAGATAAGGAGTACCTTAAGGAACATATTACAGGAATAAATTTACAGAAATACTTTAAAGTAGTTTTATATACTGATGATCCAAAATAATTTTTGTTTAGCCTAAATATTTGCCTGAAAAAACCCATGAAGAATAATCTGTGACGTAAAGTAAAGCCATGTCTTTAAATATATATTAAAAATAAAATAGTTGACTACAAACAGACAATAAATTCTGGGAATGCAAATCTTTACCAGCCTAGCCTGGATGATTTAAGTACAAGACTGTTATTTCAGCATGCCAGTTTACATCTGGGAGGTTGAGGAACGCTGGCACTGTCCCCCTCGGGAGCAGTAGCCACACCATTCAAATGTATGCTTTCCCAAATCTCCCTCTCCTGTTTAAAAGTCCTTCTCTGATCATCTGCGCTACAATGCTAGCAGGAACGTATCACACGATGTTATGAATTATAGAGGATAAAAAAAAAAAAGATTCAGAGGAAGGGTCTGAATGGTGTTAGAATGCATTTTTAGTATATAATGTTGTCAAAACTTCCTAACAAAAAACGATAAATAAGAAAATAGGGCAGGTAGTAGTATATTTTTGATGCATATTTCACTCAAAAGAACCCCAAAGCCCAACACAGCCACTATTGACCATGAAGATGTGTACACTCCAGAGTAACCACTGCCATTTAAAGGAACTTAGCACCACGGTCCCAGTGACAGGTTTCTAATATAGTAAAAGAAATTCTCAGAAGTTCTTGTAGGTGATGGTAGACCTGACAAAAATGGTAATGGATTTTTGGCCAAGAAACTCAATATAAAGGCAAATACAGAAGAGATGTGTTAGTCAAACATAAGTTATTGGACTCAGTACAGAGTAAATGGATTAAATTATAGGATATGCTATGGAGAAGGTCAGCTTACACAGTCTAATGATCCCTTTTGGCCTTAAAGCCTATGATTCTGTGAAACCCTACTCCTGCTGGAAGTCTGTAACTCATGTACTACTATCGATTTATTGATAAGAGACCATACACTTTGAAAATACCTGTGCATGGTTATTCATGGTGTTTGCCCATGAATTGCATCTACTTAAACACAAAAACTTGTTTAAGTAGAAATATGACTTGCATGTTTTTAATTTCATGGAGAGATCAAGGCCGAAGGAGGAGAACAGGTATATTCATTTCCTATAAGGGAATTCATAAAGTGAATATTTTTGTTCACTGTTTCCCATCACTGTTATTACTGGTGCAGCTTCTCTGCAGCAACAGAGACAGAATAGAAAAGTCCCAGATGCTGTAACATCCAAAAAAATGCTTTTTCCAGAGTCTTGCACCAAATACTGGCACTTCTGTATGGGTTAACATTCCCATCATAGCTCCCACTAGGGATGGATATCACTGGGAATTTTGAGAAGAAAAAGCCCATTCATGTGTTGTGTCATAATGATTTACAGATGATCTGCATGCAAGTCAAAAAAACTTTTCCGAAGAACTCAAGCAGTGTACTACAGTGTCACCACAATTCAGAGCTCCCACATTTCTGATTCTGACTCCTGATTCCATAAAATGGACATTTATTTTTTATGTTATGTACTTCTGTACATAAAATGATGCAGCTGGCTTTTTGTTTTCAAGCATTGTTAAGAAGATAAGAAAAGTAGTACATTACTATATAAAAACCGTAGAGCACTAACCATAAAGTATTACAACCTAATAGAGCCTAGTGTTCTATGTCTGTGCATTTGATTTTATATGTAAATATAGAAAACTAGTGTCTAAAGAAATCTGTAGGTCACTTAAACTTGTAATATCAAGTCTTAATTTTGGATAAGAACAAAACACAATTAAAAAATCCATCAAAATGTACAGAAGGGAAAATCTTGCATTTATGCATTTATTTTACTCATTATCAAATTTTCAAAATAAAATCCTGTATGGTATTAATATCATTATTTGAGCTGTAAATATTATTTTAGCAGACAATTTGTCCAATAACTTTTCTTTCCTCCTATTTGCAAACATCCCATAAAGTGGATTTTGGTTAAAAGAATGTGTTTGTTATACATACATTACTACTCCTGTATCATTCATGGTTTGTTATTCTTAAAACGGTGTTTGCTTTGCTTAGTCCTTGCCTATTTGCTATTCATTATTAAAAGCATGGAACAAATTGGAGTCATGTGATAATGTCAGAGCTGGCTGACATGATAAGTAAAACTATAGAAATGGCCACTAAAGCATGAATTGCAAATAGCTGTCTAACATAAATACACAGTGAGCACAGGAACACAGGTTACAGTTGTGTCAGGTTACACCAGAAGACTCATACACACAGTGAAATCAAATAAAAAGTAGGATTTTTAAAATGTTTACCAATATGTTACCCCAATAAAAGGTTCTGGTTTAAAACTAGTTATTTTCTGTTGGTGTATTCTCAGGAATACCACGTTGCAGCAAAAACAAGTCATTTTTTTGCATATTCTAGCATTTAGCAAACAGACTAAACAGTGTTTCCCCAGTGCCTGGTCAATAGCTTGCTGTCCTGTTCAGCTGGCATTTCCAAAGGATTGCTCAGGTGTTTTATTCACATGTCGAGTGTTGCAACTGGTAACCATTTGCCTAGACAAAATCCCACAGGTTAAAAAAATTTACAGATTGAGCATGTAAATGTTTAGTTTCATAATTTAACACCTCTTTATAATTATAGTGGCAATGAAAATAGGCAAGGTACGGCCTGCTTCTGAAATAGTATTTTCAATTACACCCGCAAATGTTATTTGAAAAAGTTGGCAAGCTTGTGGAGAGAATCACAGAATCATATTTTTTTCATATCCTGAACTGCCAAAAGCTAACGATGCTCATTGGCCTAATAAAAGATATTGTCCATTCTTCCCCACCGTGACAGTCTATAGCTCACTGAGTACACTTGCCACACATTTTCAAAGGAATTTATGAGCAGATTTTCCTTAAAACCGTTTTAGAAATAGAGCCCTGAGTACAGATGTGTGATAACCCTGCAGTCATGTCAGAGGCTGTGTAAAGCACAAATGGACCAACCCAACTTGTAACCATAATGAGGAGGAAACTGCTTCCCGATCCCTTGGCAGCAGAGGGGCTGTAGTCAGGAAGGTTCTAGGAAGCAGGGACTGTAAATTCAAAGTTTCCGAGAGCTTCCTGCATTCCTGTTGCTATCAAAAGCAAGACTGTTGAAATGATCTGAGCCAGAATACAGGCACACACTGAAGTATGTGCAAGTGCTTCCTGAAAACAGCTTTGTATTTTTTTCAAGGACAGGTTATGCCTGTGAAATAACACAGACCTGCATGTCCTGTCACTTTTTCACCTGAAAAGAAAACCAATAACAACAGGATAATGCTGCTGAACTTTCTTATGGGATAATTTATTTTCACTTCTGAAATCTTTCCAGGTATTTCTGCTTCTCGGAGACAATTTCTCTAGATAGATGAAAGGATAGGAAATAGTGCTGAGCAGCACACCAACTCTAGAAGTAAAGCAAGATCAGATATTAAATCATGTTGAATCAGATAGAGTATGCAGAGCCTATCCCGCCTTCTCATGTCCATGGGAACAGTTCACGGATACTCACAAAATGCCACTGAGCTGGATGAGGCTGCGTTGGATGAGGCTTTGAGCAACTTGGGCTAGTGGGAGGTGTCCCTGCCCATGGCAGGAGGTTGGAACTTGATGATCTTTAAGGTCCCTTCCAACCCAAACCATTCTGTGATAATTTGAGTTCTACCCTTGCAGTATCCCTGCTCTAGGTTTCTAAAGGGGCTAGCAAGAATCTTGGTCACGGTTTGGATTACTACTTTCTTCCATCACGTTTAGTTGTGGCTGTATACTTTAGCAGTTTGACCACCTGAAAGCACAGGGGAATAAGGAGAGGGAAAGGCATAAATGGAAAGAAGGTCCCATACCCCGAGGCATTCTCCTCCAATGGACTGCTAGCATACATTGACCCGTGGTGGTTTATATATGCTATTTCTTGTTCAAGTCTAGCACCAGGAGGATTTTTGTTCCAGATCTTTCTGGGAATGTTATTCCAGAGGCAGTAGATACTTTGCTGAATCTCATATTAATAAGGTATGACATTAAATAAAGCACCAAAAAAATCTTAATCAAAGTTATGAGTATCAACAAGAAGCAAAGTAGCAGCTAACAGAAGATTAGCTGCTGAACAAAAGTTTTCCATGATTAATTATATTATAGCGCAGTAATTTAGTTTTTCTCAATCTGTAACTTCAAATATCTATACTAATTAGTTGCCAACCTACAACATAATAAATGAGATAATGAAATAAAGATGTTTTAAATATTCCTTTCTATTACATGTACATTTTGCAGCATCTTAACACACAAGATGAATTCTGATTTTTTTTCTAAGGCTATATTAGCATATCATTATGTACATGAATGCCAAATAAGAAATTTCTCAGAAGAATGATGTTCAACTACTTAATCTATAGGAATTTGGAAATAAAACAAAAACTGTATATTAGGAGAAGGCTGGCATGGGTTAAGCTTATAGCAAACATGGAGACATCACACCTTTCTCCATCACATTTTCACCTGCTCGTGTGGTGCACTCTTCTGCTTTGATGGAAAATTCCTTTGGGTCTTTCTGGTGTAAAGCTGTTGGTGCTTGCGGC
Organism: Syrrhaptes paradoxus; assembly: GCA_013400615.1. Taxonomy (NCBI): domain Eukaryota; kingdom Metazoa; phylum Chordata; class Aves; order Pterocliformes; family Pteroclidae; genus Syrrhaptes; species Syrrhaptes paradoxus. The sequence goes on along the minus strand of VZTO01023912.1, from coordinate 44,958 downwards.
AAAATTTGCAGTGCTAGAGGTGGATACAGAATGCTTTCATTTGGTTGTTAAGCCAGAGAAATATCTACAGCATTTTTCACAGTTCGTGAAAGGGACCAGCACTTTTCTGTGAGCTTTGTTCAATTTGGGAACAAGTCATGCAAGCCTTTTTCTTTTATGAATTTGTTTGGAAAAGATATTTCTTTTTTTTCTGAATTTGTTTTAGAAAACTGCAGTTCTTAGGTTCCAAATTTATACAAAAGAAATTTGCACTATTCCTCATGTAAGCTGAAGAAACTCTTAAGGAGCGTTGCACAGACGGAGGCAGTATTATTTATTTTCCTGAAAGCAGTGATGACAGTCAAAGCACGAGCAGCGCGGCTTGTTTTGTATATCAACCTTGCATGTTTTCCTGTCAGCTTTGCAGTTTGTCATCCACAGCTTAGCCTCCAAATGGCATGAACTTTGAGGACAGCATGCTGAAATGAAAGACTTACTGCCTCCTAAAGAGAAGAAATAAGGCCACCAAGGAACAGCAGAATATCTGTTTATTCCACTTTATGTAGCCTCAATTGTGGAAAAATACTCCGTTATTAGTAGAAACATAATACAATTCTGCTAATGGTAGTGTAATTTGTTGTTACTATTTGGAGTGAATCTGTGAGGAATCTAGCTAGCATAACAGATGAAATCGTAGAATACTAAATGTAAAATCTGATATACAAAAGCAAAGAATGAGTTGGAGCAGCTGCAATAGCTTATTATAAATACTTATCAGAATTGTTCAGCTCGAGCAGTGTTTGCCAGCTGGAGTGCAGTTGTTGTGAGAGGGAGGCGAGATATCTGTCCTCTCTATGTGGGGAAACAACGCAGCTACGTGAGCATCACTGTACGAAATGGAACGGGATTTTATTACTGGAATGATGCTCACAGACAGGAACACGTTAGCCCACTTTACGGCAGTGTTGGCAAGAAGTGACTGGCCAGTCTGGAGGACACTGATAAAGCTAAGGCTTCTATCACTGCAATCTTTTTATAAACGTTATCAGTTGTTGGGTTTTTTTTTTCCCTGTTATGAGTGTCAGTTACAGATGTGTGGTCAGTAAACCATCTGGGTATAACCTGCAGAATTTTCTCCCACTTCTCCCAGGGGACTGAACGGCTGGGAATTGCACGTGTCCTGAGCAGCTACGTTTATGACAAGAAATTTCCCATTACATCTCATTTATAATTTACCTTGTCAGGTTATCATGGAGAACCTTAGTTTACAAGGTGGTAAAAATTAGTATGGCATGAATTCAAAAAGGAGATCCAAACATCCATCAATATTTTAAATAAGTGCTTTTTCATTAATTAAAACTGGTGTACACTGAGTTTATTAGACTGAAGACATACAGCATGTTGGTCATTATATTATAATCAGTTTGAATATGCTAAAAACACAGCATAAGACTAAGTTCCCACAGATTTGCTGTTATACTGGTCAAACAGCACTAATCAAACTGTTTTATTTGAGGTTTGATCTAAAGCCCGTGAGGTTCTGGCTATTGCATTCAGTGGGCATGGAGTTCAACCCTTGATGAAACTGAGCACTTTATCCTTGTATAATTCAATTACTTATGTCATTTGATGAATATATTATTTCTTAGATAATTCTTTAAATTTAACCACCAATAGAACATCCAAAAACCTCAGGCCAGTTATTTCTATTGTTTTCCTTTAGAATTCTTTCAAAACCTATTTATTACTTCCTTCTGCTTCTGCTATCTCTAGTATCATCAAAAAATAGTGTTTTTCCTGTAACAAGACGTTTTTATGGTATCATTGCGAAATACTTTCACGTGCTTTTTTTTTACAGTGCACCACATCTCTTATGTTCATTTTTTTAAAATTATATTTTAGCAACTGGTATTTTATTAAATTAACTGCTGCAGTGTGTCCAAATTTTACTATGAATTGCACATTCTCAATATAGTCATGCATGTCCACATAAAGGTGGCATCAGCTTTTTATNACCCTTCACATATTTATAAACATTGATTAGGTCACCCCTCAGTCTCCTCTTTTCCAAGCTGAAGAGACCCAGCTCCCTCAGCCTTTCCTCATAAGGGAGATGCTCCATTCCCTTCATCATCTTCGTGGCTCTGCGCTGTTTGTGTCTGTGTCTGGTGAATTTGACCATCATCATCCACAATCACACAGAATCACAGAATGGCTGAGGTTGACAGGGATCTCTGGAGATCATCTTGCCCAACCTCCCTGCTCAAGCAGGGCCACCTAGAACTGGTTGCCCAGGACCATGCCCAGACAGCTTTTCAATGTCTCCAAGAATGGAGACTCCACAACCTCTCTGGGAAAACTGCTCCCATGCTTAGCCACCCTCATAGCAAAGAAGTGTTCCCCATGTTCTGACAGAGCCTCTGGTGCTTCAGTTTGTGCCCATTGCTTCTGGTCCTGTCACTGGACGCCACTGAAAACAGCCTCACTCCATCTTCCTTACACCCTGCCTTCAGGGATTCATACACATTGATGAAATCCCCCCGGCCCAGCATTCTCTCCTCTAGGCTGAACAGTCCCAGTTCTCAGCCTCCCCTCCTATGTGAGATGCTCCGGTCCCCCCATCATCTTAGTGCTCCTTCCCTGGACTCTTTCCAGTAGCTCCAGATCTCTCTTGTACTGGGGAGCCCAGAATCGGTCACAGTGCTCCAGATACTGCAAGGATCAAGTCTAGGACACTTTTATTCACAACAATACATAAACTAAAGCATCATGTGAAAGAATTATAGTTTAAAAAAGTAAGAAAAGCGGAGTCATAAGTTTCTACATAGAAATGTCACTAAATGACGAGACTGAGATTTCAGGTTCATAACCGAGTAGATGAATACAAAGACCTTTTTGCAGTCTCTAAATAACAGAATAGTAAGCATGTCTTCTGTGGAGAGGATGAAACATGGCAAATCATCCATTAATAAGTATCTATTTTCCTTTGACAAATGCCTAATTATTCAGCAGAGTAATTTAATAGTCTGTATTAAGCACAGCACACGGATTAAAATACCCACATCAATGGGCTCTGTTCAGTATTCCCTGCTCACTCCCACCAAAACATTCACAAACCTCAGCAGGGAATTTTCCTGAGAAGATTAGCTAATAAAGTATTGTAGCCCACAAACGAGCCCCTGAATCTCTACAGTTGACTTTTGTCTACCAAACCACAAAACTGTCGTTCTCGCCCTCTTCTGTTAAGAATCCTCTCTGCCCATGTACTCTACCTCTCTCTCTATATATATATATATGCCAAGAGGTAACTCCAGCTATTAAATCTAAAGAATGAAAATATCACAGTTTAAGGCAAAGCAAAAATTTAGTTTTTAATAAAGAGACTCAAGTAAAGTGAACAAGAAGTGCTTATATTTCAGAAACAGAAGACTGAAATTTGGAGACCTGTGGAAACACGTGAAAAGCAATTAGTCACAGCCATGAAACAACTAGTGAAAAACTGCCAGGCTACCAAGCAGCAAGCCTGGAATTGGACCAACAGGAACCAAAAGGAACCACTATGTAGAAAAGTGGCATTGCAGAGTAGCTAAATGACAAATCTGTACACATCTGCCCTAAAAATATTTTTCAAAATCCCCCTACCCCAAGAGCTAATGGTCCCAACCTTTTTCTTACACCAACAGTAGGAATCAGCATGAAATCACCTAAAGGAAAGGGCCTTGCAAGGCTATGAAACCAGCTCAATGTCAAGTTATTTCATAGTATTATTTTCATGAAAATAAAGATGAGCAAGTTCTAGTGATGCTTTAAGATACTGTACCGATTAACATGAAATTGGTAATTGCAGTAGCTTAGAAGTTACCAGCACTGAAAAAGAGTGAACTTAAAAGTAAGAAGCTGAACTTCTCACAAGGTATGGCATTTATTATTAAAAATCAGGGAGAAAGGGGGGGTAAAAAACTGTAGCTGTCTTTAAAAGTAAGACAAGCACAGCCTGCATCAATAACAGATGAATAACATAGCAACGAAAGGACAGTATATTCATCAAACACCAAAACCAGCATGGTGTGATAGGGTCAAACATCTTTAATCTCCAATTTACTGTATGAAATGAAGAAGCATTCAGTTGGAACATGCAGAGATCACATTCCACACACTCTAGAACATTAAATGTCAGTGGAATTAGCTATGAACCTGACCTCGAAAAAAACCAATATATGCTTAAAATTACAGAATATCTACATTTACATCCTAATCCTTTTTTTTTTTTCCACCTAATGTCAAGTTCTGCTTAAGTACTGCAGATACTGGATGTTAACAACTGTGCGATATTTACCACAACTGGGATTATTAAGTAACGCCACCCCTGGCATGGGACAAGAAGGTAGGGTGTTATTAACAGCCACACCTTTCTCTTAAGCCTTCTTTTGGTTTTAGCCAATATTTAGTGTGAGTCTATATCAATGTTTTAATGTATTTATACTTATCAAAACAAAGCAGTTTATTTCATCCAAGAACCTGAAAATATTTCCCACGTTTTAATTTAGTCTCACACTACAGGAGCACGCACAGCTAAGCACTCTCCCACCAACTCTTGCGCACAGTTGAGGCAATATCATTGGCCAAAGACCACTCCTACCCAGCCTGGTTTGGATACACAAAAATCTAGCAGTATGCGTGAGAGTGATGCCGTGCCAGGTTCTGCCCCATTTTCCTTACCATACAGAACCCTATCCTCACATAATGCATTGTTATCCAATAACCATTTAACGTAAAATACAAAACCAGTGCAGAGATACCAAAGCGGAAAGGAAGGGTGTCCTGCGCCAGAGTCCATGCTGTTTCTTGTGCCCTTTCTAACCGGTGGAATACAGGTCGAAGGATATCTGATGCAGTGAGAAACAAACCCACCTTTTTTCAGGTCTGGAGGTTTGTTGGTAGGCAAGACAAGCATTGGTACTACTGCCATTGCCTTCCAGTGGACTATGAATGAATACGGAAAGCTGTCAGAGTATCCATCAAGGACAGGGCTAGGAACCAGGACAGATCAACCCCAAATCATCATTCCTTTCCTCCTTCCAAATGATTATACATCATCATCTCTAATCACCTCCAGGCCAGTGATGAGCATGCATTAAGCCCACTTATGCAGACTGTATTAAGTGTGATTACACATTACACAGCAAGGTTATAGGAAATATATGGATTGATGTATGGCAAGGCTCCACATCAAGGCTCAAACATTCTTTTGACAGCTGCAAAGATTATTTTTTTTTACATTCTAAATTTTTGAGGTAAGGGTAATTTAAATATAATTGCTTAGCATCATGGCATGCTAGACTAGTAAAAGCAGTGGCCTCAAACCTAGGGAAATGTGCACTCCAGCCTGTCTAAAAAATAACACGATACACTTCCATTTAGCTAAAACTGGTCAGTCTGGGAGCTGGGAAGATGACGCTGCAGGGAGGGAGAGTCTCCCACTGCTCAGTGTTGCCCAGGAAAACTCCATAGCTGGCAGCAGGACTGTGGAGAGCACATCCGAAGCCCAGGCTCCGGGCAGCTGAGCACTCTGACACTGCTCCGTTTTGTGCAGAGTTTGCTCTCATCATTCCAATCCCAGGGGGTATCCAGGGACGCAGAACCGACACATTAGAAAGGAGGAGGGGGTAAAAAAACTGATGCAGCCTGCAAAGTTTTGAACAGGCTGAGCATGGGCTTTCAGAGATGCATTTTTTGATTTATATTCCTGTACCTCTTTTAAGTTTGTTACTGGATTTAGGGCTTTAGTTCTATTTTTGGTTATGAACCACTTATTTCTTAACCAGTCTCTTTTGCAACCAATAACTATTCTCTCTTGTAAACTTCAGTCCCCCTTGTTGTCGGTAATAAGGGGTTTGGGGGAATGATTTAAATGACAAAATGCTTCCTTTTAACAACAAAAGAAATGATACAATATAAGCTAAGTTTTAATAACTGAAAAGATCTTTAATTAAAATTGCTTTCCATTCAGGGACTGGAATTTTATTTAACTAGCTGCCCTATGAAAATTATTACCTAGAGTTTTCATTTTCCTGGTACACAGCCGCAGAAAAGATTTTATTCTGGTGAATGAAGGGCTGTACAACAGCAAGGACAAAGCTCACTTAAACTAACAATGGAGCCATGGCAAAAGTCATAACCTTCTGCTGTCTTAGGGGAAGCACACTTTCTGCATATAATCTCCCTGATTATGCCTAGTATGCAAAATGCAGTTTTCTATCTGCAGCTCAAATAGATTTCAGTATTACCACTGAATACTAATCACTGATGCAAAATCCGTACAGCTCCCTCAAGGCATTTCAAAAATCTTGATTATTTAATCAGTGCTCTTGATTTATAAGGCGAGCTGGTTGATGACTACCAAAATGTGACACATTGGACACTATCCAGATGGAATGCCAGTTTTCATTTGAGGTTAAAGAGGTAAAACTCTACAAGAGAGGTTTTCCAGTATCTTGGGCTAGACCTGGAGTTAGATGATAAATAAAACCTGGCAGTTTGGCTTGCACATAATATTAAAACAGAAACTTCACTGAACTGTCAGTTGTAAAATGAAGTAATCGACTTTGTTTCTGATTATTCTCCATTTCCCCTATGGACTTTTTATTTATTTCATGTCTTGCATCTTAATGTCCTCTTATCTTTTTAAATAGCAGTACTTTAGTTTTTTACAAATATATAAGCGGTGAGTGCTGCCTTTTCACAAGCACTAATTTTCCAACCAGCTGGATGCAAAACTTGAGGAGTTCAGTTTCCTTCCTCCACAACTACAGATCATGTATTTGAAAATAATTTTGTATCTACATCTCTATATATCAATATATGCTTAGGTATATATGAAAATTATTTTAATTCCTGCTTTTAAATGCAATGGAATTGTCTAAAATTGTTTAAGCTACAGATGCATGAGTTACATGCATGTCTGAACAGGTTTTACTGCCTAAGTTACTTGAGCTGTGACAGTCCCCTCTCCATCTTTAATTGTCAGCAATGATGGTCTGTTAAAGAAGGCTTCTGTATAAAATTTTCAACTCTTTTCCTATTAAGAATTTAAGGAGCAGAACAGCTTCAAATTGAGACAGCAAGGAATTAAATTCATATGTAGACACCCAAATCTAGGCCTGACCCCTAGAAATCAGCAGTCTGATCATTTTATATACATGCCTATATGGCATTAGTTTCAAGCTGATCTTGAAGGTATGGTCCATATTAGAAGCAGTGACTGACACTTAAATACTCAAAGAAATGTACAGAGAATTATTCTTATTTTACTAGATCAGTCCTTTGTCTGTGTTCATGCTGCACGCGGGCAGCACAAGCGGAGCACTTGGAGGCACCCGGAGCTGGCGGCAGCCTCCCAACCCGATGGCCATGCCGGCAGAGCCGGGCTCCTTGCTGCGTGCTGGGGGAGCCAGCCTGTGCTGCACCCGCCTGTGCTGCTGTGCCTTCACCGTTACTTGTATCGGAGCTATCGGTAATAAAGCTCATATACCACGCAGAGAACCACAGCTCTGTGGCAAGTGGCAGCAGAACTGAACATGAACCAACCTATAAAGCAACATAAAAGCAATTTGAAGACTAAGAGGCACCCTAGCAGGCTGACTTAGAGGTTAAAAGCATCCTCACATCCCAACGCAATCCTCTCAAACCCTCTGAAACCAAAATGACCAAAGTTATAATCAAAATGAGGGATCTTGATCAAAAGTCTATTTAAAAATAAGCATTAAGAGTATCAAAAGCCATCATACCAACACACTGTACAGCTGCTACATCTACTCCAGAAACAATGACTGAAGGAAAAGACTTGCCATTAACCATCCTGTGCAGTGGGGAAGAAGCTTTCCTGGGAGCCAATGGTCCCATGAGGGGCCGGTTACCACAGGAGTGGAGGGGAGCACAGGAATTCCCCTGGCAGGGCTGGGCTGAGGAGCAGGTCAGGGCTCCGGGCCAGTGCAGATCTGCAGGCTGACACCAGCATGGCATCCAGCCTTGTGTAAGTCGGCAGCAGCACGGCCTGTGTAGACCCGTAACCTTGCCCCCTCACCTCTCTGCTACAGACGCTCTCACATCACGTTTTCACAAGCGTGTGCAGCCAGGGATCCAACCTGCACCAACACCTGCGGGACTTGGCTGGAGCTCTCGGGGTGCAAAGAGCAGGTGGCAGTGTAATGCCGAGATGTGAAGCTAAACTCTAAACTAGGTTGCTCGGGTACAAGCAGCAGCACCAGCCAGAGCAACGTGAAGAGCAGCACGTGCCAGTTTACTAGACGCAGCAGCCATGCCAGTTGCAGCATCACTGTGTGCTTTCCAACGGCCTCATCTCCAGCTCCTTTGTTATGTTCTTTCTCCAGTACCTGAGTGACTAATACTCATAAAATATTGTTTTCATTCCTCGTTTAAAGAAGTTTGCTAGAAATTTCAGTAGTCTGCATTGCAACAGCACAACAAAAGGAAAGCCAGAGAAGCGTGTACGGTGCCCAGAGCCCTGGGTGCCCTTCCCCATGGAGCTGCGCGTGGGCGGCTCTGGCTGCGTGGGCTGGGCGCCAGGCACGCAGCACCCCGGATGCCAAACTGCTCCCAAAGATGAAACAAGCGAAAGCGTCACCTCCACAGCGGCCTCACATCTAGGTTTTGACAAAATTGCAGATTTGTATTCTGTTACAAAGCCAAAACATTTTAATAACTGCAAGAGTTCACTTATAAAATCTGTGTTGTTTGGGCTGCTGCCCTTCACAATCACATCCCTGTATCTTTCTCTGTACATACAGATTTGTACCATCTGAAGCTTGTGAAAGAATATCTTCCTTGACCGGACTTGTGGTTAAGACAATTGTGGGGCAGTTCAAATAGCTGCATTACTGCAATTTGCTGTCAGGAAGCCAAAAAATCTGCTTGAAACACAGATGGCTATTTCCCTGTCACCGTCTACCTCCTCAGCTATCTCACCAACTTCCTTCTCTGTAACAGCTTTCCCTGAGTACAGGAGCTTTTGCACCTTCTTCTTTAAGAGAACAGAGCTACAGCTGCTATGTAAGGATGTTTTGATCATATATGAGGATGTCTTACTGAAGCCTGCACCACTGGATAACACGCTGGGCAACCGCCTCGGGCTCTGGGTAGTGCACGTAACCATGTCATGTATATCACAGGTACACCGGGCTTTCTGCCATGAGTACAGCGTGACACAAATAGCTTGTAGGGATTTTGTTCCCTCCATTCCAGTCTGGCATGGCAGCAGCCACACAGCAGGAAAAACACTGGAGCCACAACTTGGCAATGCAGGAAAAGGAGGATCTCTCCCCGCCGGTTAGAGACAGCGCTGCAGGGGAGGCTGCCGGGGAAATCACATCCAAAGACACATGATTTCATAAAAGGCTCCATAGTTTTTGAACCTAGAAAAGGGAGTCAAGCATACTCTGCTGCTACCACGCCGTTCTGTTTCTGCTGGTTAAATTGGGGCAAAATTTCAATTCTCCTTCACTGGACCTAGCTAAGCAAAGTTAAATCCAGTTCTCTGGATGCATCTGAATCATTAAGGACTTCCTGAATGGAAAGACTCTGTTACACCCCTGCTATAAGGCCGCTTGGACACTGACTCCTGCCAGCTTCTCCACATCCTGGTATGGACACATGCTGTGTAATCATACATTTAACCTTAGCTGTGGTCTTAATTCCCACTTTGTTCCTATCTATAGATATATCTAGCTTCTCAAACTTTTTTCTTTTTAATAAAAAGAAACCAAAATAGTCTTGGCAAAGCACCTCCTAAGAATCATTTTGTGGATGGGGCTTGTGGTTAACAGAACATCGCACAATAGGGATGAGAAAATTATCTGAATAATTTCATGTACCTCACACACACCAGCAGCAGGATGTAGATGCATTAGGTTAGGACAGAGAGCTCACATATTTCAGGAAAACATTTTGACTACTATTTTTAATGTCAGGGTAAGCGTACATGAAAGCTGAAAATGTCATTATTCTTAACTGCTGTTAAACCAATGACTGGGCAAAAATCTGTCTGTCCTCAAAGAACTTTTCTGTTTCTTTGCTGGAACCTTATACTGCTGCACCAGAAACATAATAAATCCAGTGAACTTTTTTTTTTCCCCCCCTAGTTGATGGTGCAGCTATGGGAGGAAAGATCATACAGAGTTTCCATTCTTCAAAGAGGCAAGGTTTAAATAAATGTTCACCATTTCTGACTCTGAACAAAGTACTTGCTACAGAAGTAGCAGGCAATATCCTAATCTGACCTTACAAAATTTCGCTTCACAAAAATTGCCACAGTAACATCAATACAGATAAAAGCTGTACCTGAAACATTACACACATGTAGAATTACTAGTGAAAGCAATACTAAATTTCTGTTTTCAACAGTTATGCTGATTCCGTGTCCTACACGTGTAGGGTATGCTATTTGAATGCATGTAGTAGTAAACTAGACTGCTCCTTTCCAGAATTTGTATATGCACCATAACCCACTAAAAATAGCAAGCAGCAATAAATTGACTTTGTTAGTGGGAAACCTGCAAATTTGCAGGATTACAAAAGGGCAATGACACCTCAAACACTGGGAAATGCTAATGTTTCTGAAAATATACTGCAATGTGTATTAAATGTAGGGAGAGAGAATCTTTATCTGCTTCCAGACAGATTATTCTGATTTGCAAGGACAGAGAACTAAGAGACTTTATTCCTTCAATTTACACACACCTTTGTCAGAACTAATAACCCAGTTCAAAGGCAGTAAGTTTCATACTACTTAACTATGTGGCCGCTAACACATCATGCTGATTGAGTTTGTATGATCTTATATATTTGGGCATCAAAAGCCCTTTATTTTTCTTAATTAGAAACAGATTCAATGCAACTTACCTAGAAAATGAACTGAATTCATATACATTACCTCTGAGCAATGAGAAACAGCACTGATTGAACAGGGCTGCTTAAATCTCTGTGGTTGGCAGTGTTCATCAGTGAATTTGTTTACAAAGTGGAAAGAATGAGATTCTGTCAAAGAATGAAAAATAAAAGCTAGATTTCTTGGGAAGGAGACATCCGTCTTTTTCTATTTGTAAATGCTGACGAGCAGGGTTTAAGGAGGGCTAATGTCATCCATTCATCTTAATTAAAGAGTTAATTGCTCGTGTATCCTGATTTGGTTAGCTGAACTTAGCAGCGTGAAAAGCGTTTGCTTCTACGTATTTTATTGACCACTATAACGACATCATCAGTGAGACTCAGGATTTATTCATGCCTCAGCCTAAACTCATAACTTTAATAGCCTCCTACATGATAAAACTTTCAAGAGGGAAGGAGTTCTTTAGCATGGTACAGAATACCGAGAGGTCTGTTCAGGCCCTGTTCAGAAACTGTTAAAATGTCTCAGTTCAGCTGTCATTGAAGTACTACTTCAAAGTCTAGAGTCGTGAAGATAAGTAAAAAGTAATTTTAAAGACTAGTTCTCAGAAAATGTATATATGGAAATAGCATAAAACATCTAAAAATCGCATATCAAATATAAGCAAGAGACTTATTACCATTCAATTTTTCACATCTGTAGTCATAGTCAAGTAAGCACTGACACAAAAACAGACAGGCGAGGCTGACAGCATGTTCTGTGGATTAAAGACCAAATTGGTTTAGTCATATGTCTTACAGCACAAAGAGGGGAAACTGGGATCTAAAGAAAGACCAGTTAACTAAATAGGAAGTCTGTGAGGTTTTCTTTACAGTGTCTTAACATTTGCTGCTATTCCCGATGTTATTTCTTAAAGATTCTTCACAAGAATTAAATTAAATTTTACACAAGAGGAAAACGGATAGTACTACTGCTTTTTGATTAATCAGCTGTGCGGTACTTACAAATGAAATAAAAGAATACATTATAAAACATAATACATGATATTCGCTTATCCTGGTAATGAGTCTTCAGAACTGATCTATTTATGTTATGCTACTTTCATGGGATCAATTTTGGTTGCTAATAATGCACATAACTTACACAAAAGGTCAAACCAGCCTTTCAGCAGCACCACGCACCAAACGTAACTCATCCTAACGCAGCCTTGCATGCTGTGATCACGCACTCAGTGTTGTAACAGTCACAGGGTAGCTCCTGTGTGCCCCCCTGAAATATCTAGAAGGCAGTAAGAATAACATGATGGGGTGCTACAGCTCATCTGGTTTTATGAACTTCATGGGGGACTCCACTTGGTGCTTTCTTTATGCAGTTTAAGCTTCTCAGCTGACTGGTTCAGAGGCTGGTACTGGCTCCTGTGCTTTCCCTGACAGATTTTAATATTGATTAGGTTTCTATGTTCTATCAGAAAAAAAATCTGTAAAATATTATAAAAAAAAATTCTAATAACCTCTGTATATGAACACAAAACTACACTGCCTCTCTCATGGAAAAACAGCAGGCAAATCCAAGATATCCAACTGAGCATGGTGCAGTGCACCCACGTTACCCCAGAGTGAAGTACCCAGCCCAGCACCAGTCTGCCTGTGTCAGCTTGACAAAGTGCTTAGCCCTGCTGGGAAGCAGTATGTGTGAGCACAGACAGAGGACCACGCTTCGGCAGCTGCTCTCCTTTCACATCTCTAGTACGATGCCACGTGGCTCAGGAACATGCCTCTGCCAGCTCATGCGTCTCTACAATCGTGCAAGAGTGTGCAATGTGTAAAGGGAACAGCACTGGAAAGCAGATTTGTTGGGTACCACCGGCTCCAGAAATGCCCAGCTGGGTCACCTTTAACGGGCTGCTTCAGCTCACGCTGTCCCAGTCACCCCCCAAATCACCTGTGTCTCTTTTTAGAGATAGTTTGAGATTCATTTATGGAAAGGTGCTAACTGAGAGTTAAGCAGTATTATTATTTCTGGATAGTTCACTACTGGAAAGGCAGCATGGGCAATGCATGGGGTCTACAATCAGAGAACAGGACAACTACTGAGGTATGACGGGACCTCTGGAAGTTGTCTGTCCAACCCTGAGCAAAACGCAGGGGTTGTTCCAGACATGGAAAAACTCCAGGACGGAGACTCCACAACCCCTCTGGGCAACTTGCTCCAGTGCTGGGCCATCCTCAGGATGAAGGTTTTTTCTTTATGTGAAGGAATGGCTATGGCTACGGAGAGGGCAGCCATCAAAGCAGAATTTCTCAGTAGGGTTTAGATGTTACTCATCATCTTCTTTTACAGCTCAGCTCTGATTAAAAAACCTTTTAAAATTAAAGATCTTTCCAGTTTTATTTGCACTCCAAGTGAACTACTTAGTCAACCTTTCTGTCATATACTTCAGTCTGTTTAGTGCAGAATCCTTAAAAAGGCTGAGAAAAATAAAACTACTACACTGCCCTGCCACTTGGGCCTCTGTGCAGCAGTGTTAGCTTACAGAATCTCTTCCACACGAGTCAGGGCAAAGTGGCACTCCGACAGCGGTGTGAACAGGCATCTGCAGCCCTGCCAGGAACCCCGTCCTGTCCCACGTGCTCACACACAGTTAACTCCAATCTCTGCACTGCACTCCTCTGAGTGACCACATCTGCTACGTGGTGTAGGAACCAGGGAACTGTTCAGCCCACGCCTCAGCCTTCAAACCATGCCAATGCTTCCTCTTTCAAGATCTTAAACATGCAGGTCAGTGACCTTGGAAATAGTTTTAAGCAACTGCAACTTTTAAATTAATTTTAAATCTCTTCTATTATCTCCAGTCTTTTTGTTTTCTCGTGACTATACCTAAACTACAAAGTTATTTCCTACACCCTTAAGGGAAAAACTAAAAACATTCTTGGATATAGACTATGGACTAGGAGCAGAGGCTGTCACTTTTGAAAGCTACTTTACATAACATTAAAATAGAATGTGAGCAAAGAGAAAAGCATAATGTTTTGTTGATCAATGGAAACACATTAGAAAATGCTGGAATAAAATCTCTAGTGCCTTGTAAAGTATTTAGTTCAGTTGTTTAGCAGCAACACCTTTTGATTTGTAAAGTTTTTACAATATCTTAAAATAACCTAAAAAATAAAGTTTTTAAAGTTTTTTTTTTAACTAGCTAAAACCACCTGCTGTAGCTTGAATAGAGAGTAAAAGTTCATAAGCACAACCTTCTTCTGAGATAACACATTTTTGAATTACTATACTGTAATTTTTGTACACTACATCAGGCAATGGCTACTGCAACTTCTTACAACATTACTAGCTTACTAATAAACATGTGCATGAAGCGGAACAGCGCATACAAGTTATAATTCTTTGGCTGTGCCTACTAACATAAACAGGTCTGATACCATCAGCTGAAGAATTGGAGGAATTAAACCATCCAAAAAGACTGATGTAAAGGATTGGACATGCTAAAAGAGATGGCGAAAAGAGGCTGCTAAGAAGTGAAGCAGTAGGCCCACAATGGTTTGTGAATGGAAATAAACATAACCATGAGAAAACGCTTCATCAATGTAAGAGCCACAACAAAGCTGGGAATCTTAAGATAAGCAAAAATTGTTTTTGAAGAAAAAACAGCGTGCTAGGTAGGACTTCAAAGACTAGAAAAGATCTAACAGACAGAAATGAATAATACAAAAATACAAAAGAAGAGAGACCAAAAAAATTCAGACTAAGCTCAAGATCAACTTAATCTTATTACTCTGTTAACCCTTTGGTGCTGACACTGTGGAACCAGTTTAGTGATTAAAGAGAATAACTATTTCAAGACCACAGCAGTTGTCTGTCTTCAGTCAGCTCCACACTCCTCCTCCCGAGCCTGCCTCCTCAGCCCTCCATCCCGTGTTCCACCCCACTATCCATCGCCAGCAGCACATCTGCAGTTCACGTCTCGGCAGGAAGGCACAACAGCCCCCTTGCCCAGCTCTTTATCATGCTGCTCCTGTGCCTACCCGCCTAATGCACAATTGCCTTTTCAGAAAGAAGCCACACAAATCTTTGTGTCCTGGGTGGAAAGCCCACTTGATATTGTGTTAGGAGACAATGCATTCAAAAGAGGGACATAGAATAGGTAATTAAATGTCACACCAGTTCTAGGATAGAAGATGCTGCTATTAAAAGAAATACTGGTTTGCTAAATTGAAAAACACCCACAAAGATTATTTTTAACTGGATTAAAGGAAAACAGTCAGGTACAGCTATGCCTTTATGCAAAATACACTACAGCATTCTTTGGTCTTGGTTCTGAATCATTGACACAAGGATGATTTTTGCCACTGAACAGAACGACCTATTAACAGACAAAAAAAATAGCTATTTTCTTCCTAGAAATTTAAAAATAATTTTGAAACCAGAGAGAATATTTAATCCACCATTAATCTAGAGTAAGACAGGATGGCAGGCAGAAATGAAGTTCAAATGGTGCTGGGGAAGCTGAAAACTAAATGGCTACGACACAGAAAACTATGCACAGCAAAAGAGATTTCAGCAAAAAAATCAAAGTCTAACATGTGTTCAATGCTAGATGAAAACAGAAATTAAAATTTCCTGGAATTTACTTTCTAATGTATTTGCACATGGGTTTTTTTTCTTTGCTTGGTTGTTTTTCCAAAATTTCATCCTGACAGCTTACTCCCCATCTAAGGACATCTAAGGATAGCAGACTTCAGAAGCTTTTCACTGAGAAAATCTTGATCATGATTCATACATGTCTTAAACAGCTATTTCAATCCCCTTTTCAAGTAATTTTGGTAGCCATTGAAAAAGTGTGTATTGTTTTGGTTCACTATATAGTATGCCGTGAAAACAAAATCCTGTGTCCAGCAGGGCCAGATTTTCTATTATTTGATTTTAACCAGCCATTTCCACAGAAAAGATCCCTTATATGTCCTTACTAATGTTGCCCTCAAGACCCAGCTGTTTTGTAGCAGACAATATTTGACATCGTAGTTTGCAATCTCAGAAAAAGCCAAGAGAACAGAAACTGTCCTATCAGAAAAAAAATGACTTCAGGATCTGGTAAATAACTCACATTTGTAGGGTGACGTGATAAAAATTGGTATGTTTGAATCAAGAGCGTACCTGCTTTGTGATTAATTGTAGATGTCAATACCTAGAGGTACCTGCAAGGCAATTAGCACTGTACTTGCCTAAATGTCACCCCATTGTAAACACAGAATGGAAATAAACAGACAGATTGGCCTAGTGCATGTTGTTTGGATTTGGAACAAGAATCTCAGAAATGTGAATCCTAACCGAGCCAATTTTTTATTATGTGCTGCTGATAAGCTACAAAAGACTTCTCCCTTTCTTTTTTTCTGGCACACTGTGAGGCTAGTGCTACCCATCTCTCAAAAATGACATGTGGAGATCCTTACTAATCAAAGGCATCATCATATTGATGAATGCTAACAAAACCAAACCTATCCAAATTTCCGTATTTATGGCTGTAAATGCTGAGAGTGACCCAGGTAGAATTGTCCTTGTCATTGGAGCCCAGATTGCTGCATTTTATGATACGCTTTACGGTGGCTATTTAATTTGATAATTCTTTTCTGTCCTGTCTTCCCCAGTCTTACAGTCATGTGAATGACTGAGAACAGAAACACAACTCTCGTCTGAGAGTTAAGGAGCTGACAAATAGAGGCTGATGTCACTGCTATACAGGACTGAATATACATTACCAGAATATCTATCAAAACTGACATTAATAGTTTAACTTTTATAAAAGGTAAACACTAAAGTTGACTACCCCCCAACTTTTTGGGCATTCAGTCATGTTTTTACAGTGAATTTAAATCTTCTGGAAAGTAACTGTATCTAAAGACTGAGGAGGAGGGGCTTTTTTGTTTCATTACAGAGCCAAGATTTTTTTTCCCCCCTGTATTTTTCTCCTTTTAACTATAACATATTAGCTGCTGGTGTCCTTTGGAAAGCTAGCAGATCGTATGATGCTGGCTCTCCTTCTTTCCATCTGCTAGCCTGCATCATAAGAAAACTAAAATATATATTAAATATTATTTTTTAATGAAACTAATTAGTACAGATGCTGCAAGAATCTCACATGATCATAAAAGGTTTTGTGACAGAACTTCTCTGTTGAAGCTCATCTAGAAAGTTGGAAATCCTTGTCTTTAAGGGTCTTTCATTAGTAGCACACAGTAAACAATGATCACTGCTGTACGATGAGAGACAAATTAATGAATCAAACATTACAGATTTCATCACATTGGCTCATTTGCATTTAAGCTGGTTTCCAGCTCTGTCATGCATTTGCTTTTAAACGAGCCCCTGTGGACAGTGCTGCAATGTTTGATTCATTAATTTGTTTCTCAGTGTACAGCAGTGCTCACTGTTCAGTATACAGTGAAATACTTTGAAAAGATCTGTTTTAACAACCTATCTTTTATTTTAACAAAGAAATAATAACCCCGAGGAAGGAAATGTTGGCCATTTTGCAACACAGCCCCTGCCAAATCTCCCAGTTGCTGCCCCAGCCCATCGTTATACCACTGTGATATTATCTGGATTAAGTCTTCACAGCTTGCTTTCACATATTCTACAATTTCATAAAGCTTTGAGCCAGCTCTTTGGGTTAGCATTATGATGCCCAATTCAGCTCCTGGGAAGTTAAAGGTGGCTTTAAGCCTTTACTCTCTGATCCTTGGATCAGTCCCAAAGAGAGACTTAGATCAGCCTCCCGGATGCTCAGTGACATTCTGCCACTGGTGTGGCTGGTACACCAGTTCCTCCACGTTATAACAGAGTGCATTGCTTGGCAAAGCCATCTCTGTGAGAGCTGCAAAACTTTGGAATTGGTTTTTGGTTTGTAACAGCTTGAATCTGGTGACCTTACAGTATGCTGAAAGCACCATCTGTTTCAGAAGAAGAAAGAGGCATGTTCCCTAGCTGGTCAGTGCATGGAGACAAGCGGTTTGGTAATTAGCTGGGTGGTTGACTTCTCAAGTTCCTGTCTGAAACTCAAATTTTTAAGTTTATGTACTCAAATACACCACTAATTATACATGGTACAGCTTTGTTGTAGCAATCATTGCTCATGTTTAGTTCCAAAGAAACAAATACACATAGCAAATAAAAAGGATGGGAGTTGTTTTAGTAGGCACTAGGAAATGGAGAACAAAATGCTTCTCTTGCTAGAATTTCCCTTCCTTTGACATGGCCATGATGGATTGCAAGCTTATAAAGACAAGCCCATTTGACAAGAGGATACATTTGGACTATGGATTTCTAGAAATGAGGGCCTAATTAAATTAGTTTTTTTTTAATGAAGCAGGCAGGTTTTCATATGCTAAGAAAAGGAGTTAAGTAGAATCAGCCTATTACATTGCACAGACATTTTCCTCTCACTTTGCTTTTCTTTTTTTTTTTAAAAAAAAGAGGATTTCTCTAAGCAGTGTGTTATACATGTTGAACAGAAAAAAAATAAATGTAGTTGATACCAAATTAAGAAGCCATCAAAACAGAAAGGCAACATCCTAAACCTACGTTTCAGAGGTCTTAAGTGGAAATTAACATAGTTCTCCCCTTTGCTTACTCCAAGTAACCCATAGATACAACTATGCACTAAAAAAACCTAACTGAAACAAAACCCCCAGCCTGACTGTCAGACACAGCCACCAAAGCTACAGTATGCCAACTGCAATCAACACAAAGTCTACCCTACAGCGAGAATAACATGATATGAGAGAGCCTAAATGGGCTGTATCTNGGACAGGCTGAGAGAGTTGGGGGTGTTCAGCCTGGAGAGGAGAAGGCTCTGGGGACAACTTATAGCAGTCTCTTAGTGCTGAAAGGGGGCTACAGGAGAGATGGGGAGGCACTCTCGATCAGGGGCTGTAGTGATAGGAGAAGGGGTAATGGTTTCAAGCTGAAATAGGGCAGATTTAGATTAGATATTAGGAAGACATCTTTTCCTGTGAGAGTGGTGAGGCAGTGGCCCAGGTTGCCCAGAGAAGCTGTGGATGCCCCACCCCTGGAGGGGTTCAAGGCCAGGCTGGATGAGGCTTTGAGCAACCTGGGCTAGTGGGAGGTGTCCCTGCCCATGGCAGGGGGGTTGGAACTCGATGATCTTTAAGGTCCTTTCCAACCCAAACCAATCTATGATTCTATGATTCTATGAATTCTAAAAATTATTTGAAAGGCTGAAGTAATTTTAATGTTTATTATGAAAAATGTACCTCACTGAAAAACACATTGTTTTTAAACAATAATCTCCAAATTTTTCTTCCATGAAAGATCGTATTTCACAAAGACAGATCAAATACTCTCAGAGAAAAGCTGGGCTGTCTTCATGTGAACATAAGATTATAAATATTCTTGTAGGAGCTTGCACAAACCAAATACAAGACAATTTTATATTAAGTGCCCAATTAGGTCACTCTAGCTCAAGGTAGAAATCACTTGATTATAGATGTAAGTATACTGAGTCAAATAAATACAGCAATGAATAATCAAAAAGAGTGGCAGTAAGATGAAAATATGGAACTTGGTGTCAAGAGCATGTTACTACACTATACTATTGTTTTCTCCTGAACTATCCCACCTGACTCATACAGAGCTAGAGCAATAATAATGTAGAAAGAAATTAATCTTTTCATGAACAAATGGGTGTGCTGTCCTACTAATACCTTAATCACAAGAAACTCCTTGGCTGGTTGTTTCTCTAACTCATAAAATACGTCCAGTGCACACAGGTGATTACATAACAAAGAATACTTTCTCAGATTTCACAGTATTTTTGGTCTGCTTTCAGAAATCAACCATTTGGAAACACACCCCCCCAAGACCCACCCCCCCTTACAATTCCATACCCTTGTTAAGCAAAACACCCCCCTCCCCAAACAACCCAACAGTCTTAAACTGCAGCAAGGAATATTCATGTTAAACATTAGGGAATTAATTTATGTTGTCAAAATCAGGACATTTTGAAGCCAGGCCTTTAGCCACCTACAGAAGGTGAGTCTTTTATTTTAAGGTGTGTTCAGCAAGACTTCTGACTCTCCACTCTTTAGAATACAAGTCCAGTTGACACCTGTATTTTAGATGGCAGAATTGGGTGAAATTAGTCCCAACCTAATGAAATCGTAAAGTTTATTTAAGCACAACAGATTGCTTATAATGCCTATGAATTTCCATCACATTTATTTTTTAATAGAGACAGCAGGCGAATCTGTCAGGTATAGCTGAGTTAGAGTTTCGTGTCAGGAGGTGCTATGAAAGTTAGCCATCATCCTGGTAACTCTTCCTCAGCTCAGCTCTGTTTTATATATTTACTAAAAGAATTTGATTCAACAAATACATCAATGTGCAAATAACCTAATGGTCTTATACTGTGAGTATGAAAGAGTCCTCCCATACTTCTCACTGATATCCTTTCATTTACAGAAAACTCAGATATCAATTAAACTCACCTGTTAATTAAAAGCTCGTCTGGAAAATTCCTTGCTAGTTGGAAGCAAAAGAAAGTGTAAAAAGTATCTGAATGCTGAAGCTTTGAATTTTAATTACTTACTCCCAGGTTTGTTCGTGATCCCTCAGGTGTTGGCTGGGCAACAGCAAAGAACTGGAAAAAAGAAACAAAATTATTTTGTAATTCCTGCTGTGAGGAAGAAAATGTTTTGAAAAGGCTTCCCATTTTCTCTTCTTATCTTGTTTAGATTTATTCTCTGTTAGTGTACTTACAAGAAAGTATCCTCACACAAAGAGAAAAGATTCTAGAAGATTACAGGCAACTACAGTGAATAATTGTTCTACAGATTCGATAGGGTTTTTTTAATAATATGAGAGTTCCTATTGTATTTCGCTCACAATGGAGAATATCAGAATAATTATAAAAGGGGATAATGCATATACATTTGGCATAAGGGCTACAATTTTTATCAGATAACTGATTACATAGATATATATTAAATTTGATGTGTCGTTTATTTTATATGCATCTAAATAGAGGAAACATTAGCAGATTTAATGAAAATTCTGGAACTCATAGGAATCTGGTCCCTTCTCTCTATCCACCCATATAATAATAGAAGGATACTTTATCTTAAGAAAGAGAGCCTGTAAACTAAATATGAAGGCGGTGGATAGTTTTCTGCTTTTCCTCGCAATCACCCTCTCCCCCCCTAAAGTAACAATGTTTTAATAACCTGAATTTTTACTGTCCTTTTATTAAGGATAAATACCTGAGATTCTGATTTGGATCAGTAATTTTTACAAAGAAAATTCATTTGTGACATTTTACAGAGGAACTTAAGGATTTCATGAGATTTCTGATGAATCCTTGCATGTGAAACATTGGGCCATCTGAATCAGACAGAAGATTTACACGTTCAGTTCTCCAAGAACTGGAATGAGGGTTTTCTTTTTTTTTTTTATGACATACACACAGCATATGTACATCTGTTTAAAAAAGTTCAATTATCAGTTAAACTACTCTTGCAAATTAACTTGCATGCAAGCAAATGCAACTGAAGTAACTGTGTTCATCTTATGTAAGTTTTCTTCCTCGACATACTTAAGAATGAGTTTCAAAAGATAAAAAAAAACCACCCTAAAAAGGAAGATAAATAATAAACAGTTTATTTTTTATGTACATAAACCACATTCAAATATACTCAGTGCAAATACTAAGCAGAAAGTGAACACACATAAGTGTGGCTATTCAATTCTGATACAGGTTATAAGACAGTTAGAGAAGCAGATGCTGCTTTAAAGAGCCTTTCAGGGACTGGTAATGCTAAATAGCTCAGGTTCCACTTGTATTAAGTGCATGATGGTTTTGTCGTCAAATGACCAAGACTTTATGAACTGTAACAGCACAAGTAATTTTTGGTTACTGTTTTAGCAGGATATATTAAGTTATATATTCAAGTAAAGATTTCTACTCACTGTATTCAGTTAAAACTTCTGAATATTGTGCACTTCAGTATTTTTAGGAGCTTTAAATAAATTAAAATATTAAAATGCCTTAAAAGTGGATGAAGAATAAACCATAAGAAATTTTGTCACAGTTAAAAAAAAAAGAAAAAAAAGGAAAAGCAAGCAGGCCTCTATCATCCATTTTGTTTTGAAGGTGAATGTCTTTCAAAGGGAGACAATATCTTGTTTACTGCAGTTTCCTGGAGCACAGGCCTTATAAGCAGAACCTTATTTATAATGGAAAACATATTGCACCAGGAGTGGCCATGATACATTCAAATACCCAAGCTACAATTGCTGAGACATTTTATGAATCTGTAATTCATAAAATGCCTTATGAAAATTCAAGACATCAGCAGGTCTTATGTAGGTTACTTGTAAATATGACTTCAAAAATTAATACATCTTCTTTCTGGAAGAATTAGAATCTTCTCTGAAAAAACAACAATGCCATATGCAGCTGAACTTCTGCATTCAGAGCTGAGGAAGTATTTTGTAGCTATCACAAAGCACAATTTCAAACATTTTTATTTAAGAATTTATTCAAATGACAGTTACATCTTCTATTGTTATTTCTAAAAGGCTGCCCTTCTCCAAAACGGGATGGACCACCACATTTACTCCAAGGTGATGAAAATACCTTTTAGAATATTTCACATCTGAACAAAACATTTCTCCAATGACAGCAGATTGGACTTTAGACACAACAGTATTACCGCTAATACACCAGTATCTGAGACAATAATGGTGGCAGGATAACTTGGATTATCCAAAGGGATGGATAACATCCATCACCCATGTGAAATCCATTCTCATTCACAACAGGTACAAAAACATGACATGAAAAAGGAGCAGAGGAAAAGTTTGTGATACTACGGAGTGCAGACAGCTGGGGTCCCCGACTGTGCCCCAGGTCATGGTGCACCAGGTGAAGCTCAACCTGGACTGGACTTTTAAAGATATAATGGCATCTGTTGAGCCAGGTTAGCAATGTATACACTCATGTTTCTCCTGATCTTCAAACTGTATAATCCTTCTACAAACACCAACTGTTGATTATTTGTCTGAGATATATTAGTCTGAGAAAAAGAGAAATTGTTATGCACCTGGCACTTGGCAGTCACTGATGCAATGCATAAGTCACTGAGAGTCCCAAAATTCTCTTTGTTACCAATTATAGTAGCTACTGGATTTTTATTATTTCCTTAGTTTTCTTGATCCTCTGGAAATGAGGGTGGAGGATAGAAATTCTATGAGACTTTTTCCAATCATCAATTTTTGCTTATATCTAAAGTCTGAGGAAATGTTATGCATCCTTTTCTGTTCAAATAAATTAGGAGGAACAAACAGTGGGAAAATAAATTGCAAGTTTTCCTAAAGTTTAGCATTGAGCAGAGCCTTTAATAAAAACACTGTCTGGAAATAATGGTAAGTTCCTAGGAGAAGTGGTAAATGCTGAAGATAATTTTCAATCAAATTCTCATGAGTTTTTCCTATTTTTTTCTTTTTTTTTCTGTACATGAATTCTTGACTTATTCTTCTCTTCATATATACATTCTGTCCTTAAAATTCAGACATTTTTAATAAACAACACAAAAACCTTAACAATTTTGACTATTTCCAGGCAGTATTTGTCAGTACACTAACTCAGTTCCAAATTGCTCCAAAAGTGTTGTTTAAAGAGCAATAAGAAGTTCTTAATAAGGCTTTTTTGTTATTCTTACTTGTTGGCATCCAACACAAATTCCAATACTTTCTGCATATTACTGTTAATTTGTGCTTCATGGGGACTGGCTGTTCTTTTCTTTATGGCAGCAATCAATGACTGCTTCTCAATAGTTATGAGACAGAATCCTATATAAAAATGGCAAATCATATTAAGCTTCTATATGATCCTTGATCTTTTGCCAGGGTGTCTGATCCGTTTCCAGAGTACAGGAGTCAGGCTATGTGCCTTGGTTAATAAGTAAACAGTTCCTGTAAAACTTCTCTTTTCTCCTACCGTCTTAACTCTCCATGCTACTTGAAGAAATCTATGTTATATTTCAAACACAATCTCTTCTCTTTTCTTAAGAGAATATTAGTAGTGTCTTAGGTGTGAAATTTTATAAATGAAGCAAATCCCTTTTTTTGCTAGGGAAGCTTTTGGCAAAATATTTTTCTTTGTATTGCACAGTATGCTATCATCATGATCAGCACAGATTTTTTTAAGTCCCAACAGCCTGGTCTCTTATGAGTAAGAAATTTCACTTCTGCAAATGAAGTGATAGGATAACACATGTGAGTTAGAATGGAAATCATTCTCTCACTGTCAAGTGCTCTTCTGATTCTATTTTTGGCAAATATGAAAAAAGATATCTGTCATTATGATTAGTAATATAGACATGTATCAACTGAGACATGGACTATAGCTCCCAAAACAATTTCAAGTTGCCACTAAACTTTTCAAGTGCTCCAATTAGAAAATTTTAGCCACTGCCAACTCAGTCAGCATGTAACATGACTTGTGCAAGCTATTACTAATCAAGTCTTTTATCAATTAAAAACTGATTTTGGATTTAATGTTGTATTTAATAGTATGCTATTTTAGACATACAAACTGCTGGATTCATTTCTACTGGATCTGCTTTTCTACACTGCTCTCTGGTGCAGAAGAGGGAAGTCCAGAGACTCTTCCTCAGGACAGACCCACCTATGCTGAGCTTAGCGGCAGTTCAGCACAGGAAGCTCTTTAGCTGAACACAGCTGATGTGGGATAGCTTCAGCCTCTCGTATTTCACACCCACAACAGCGTGGGATGGAATCAAAAGCTGCGTTCTCCAGCAGTGTGCAAGACTGCTCTTTCCCAAGTCTGGCTACTTTTCCAATCCTGCTAATGAAAAGGGAAAACAAAAAGAATGTGAGCCCATACTGGAAGCTTGTATACCAGGTACTTCCAGATGAAAGCCACTAAGACTGGGGGTTGGGTCACGTTTTTGCTACTGGCACCATGACCTTTCAGCAATTTGTGACTGTCCAATTTATATTAAAATATTATGGTGATTACTTTTGATAATTTCAAGGATTTATAAATGAGTACGGAATACTCTGTCAGCAGAAAAGAAAGCACAGATCGATAGATCAGAGAAGGATCTGAGCAGAGCAACAATCACGCTATAAATGTCAGAGCTGAGCAATTTCCACACAAATAAAATAAAGCTGCCACCGGCAAACAGTTTCAGACTTGAAGCATCAGACTACTGCTGTGTGACTGTGTTACAATCCCAAGGTCACTTACACAGAGAGCAGGTGGCGCGACACTCGGCAAGCCAATATCGCAGCTCTGTCTTTACATGCAGTTACTCCCCAGGAAGACAAAGCTTAACACTTCAAAGTGACTTCCACAGCCCACACCCCTTTCACAAACTACAGAGTTCAAGTCAGGAACTTTTACTTAACAAGAAAATGCAGGGGTTCTCTCTTTTCCATTTAGTTTGTAACTTTGTCTTTCAAAGAGGGAAAAAGGAAATAGGGAAGCTGCAGCATTCATATCTTGTAATTTTTTACAGCCTATGGTTTCATATCCTCTCACCAGAACATCACAGAGGGCTGACAACTGACCAGGGTTTGCCTTTCGGTACAGACAACTGATACCTGATGCTGCAAACAGGCTGGGTCTTGCATGAGCATCTGAGGAGCAATGTGACTCTCAGTCTTACAATTTGAGTCTTGTTCCATGAGATGAAAGCAAGCTCTTTAAGGTGGGAAAGCCAGCTATTATAACAATGCTGGCTTCCAGTTTTTCACCCCAAAGCTCCTCCTTTTTAGTGAAAACAACTCTTCTGCATCTCATCTACAACTTGAGATTGACGTGTCAAAGACCAATTCACCTCAGATACGTGTATAGTTTCTTTATCATCTTATTTATGTAGAGGCTGACCAGTCCTTCTTTCTGTCCTACTCTTCAGACCATCCATGCATGTTATG
This sequence comes from Syrrhaptes paradoxus, assembly GCA_013400615.1. Taxonomy (NCBI): domain Eukaryota; kingdom Metazoa; phylum Chordata; class Aves; order Pterocliformes; family Pteroclidae; genus Syrrhaptes; species Syrrhaptes paradoxus. The sequence goes on along the minus strand of VZTO01023912.1, from coordinate 19,091 downwards.
TCAAATTAAAGATCCCATTTTAATGGCATCAGTGACACCATCAGTCTCTGGAATCTAAATATTATTCAGCATTTACAAAAATAGAGTAAAATATATTCATTTAAAAATCTATGAGCCAGCTAAAATATGAATATGAGTAACAAAATTGTATATTTGGGGATTTTTTTTTAAGCTTGATAAGAGTAAATGGGAGATTTTCAGAAAGATTCAGCACTCAAGACTTCCCCTCCTGCCATTTCTATCCAGACATTCAAAACCAGCCAATATCTCACATAATGAGAATATTTCAAAGTGTGGCCATTTCATTCAGTATCTCAATGACGAACGAACTTTCTGAAAATATTGCCCTGCTGTCTCTAACTGCAATGTGCTGGTGTCTTAGGTTAACAATAATTAGCTATGAAACTTCATGTGTGATAACTGAACACCATTCGTGAGCCTTACATTCATAGAGACAATACACTCCTCAATGTATTTAGTGTATTTTATGTGAAATATTACTATAATTTCAGCTGTTTTGTAATCTCTTTCTGAACTATGATGTGCATGCAAGCATTGGAAGCCTCTACTCTTGTACAGGGTAACCAGAGTTTTTTGACATTTAAAATATCTAGCGGCATGACAAGAATTTGTATTTGCATATACATAAATTGTGCCAGGGAAACTAGATGAGTGACAAACCATCAACAACAAGCAGCAGCATTGCCTGTGGCTTTCACATCAAGCATAGCTGCATATAAAAATGTTACATTGTTGAGGAAAAGTAGCTTGACTGCCGCAGCCTCTTTTATGTAAACTCTTCTGAAAAAGAGAATGAATCTTTGAAAAATTACCGTAAAGGAGAAAACTGTTTATTATATTTATTTGAAACCTTTTTGTATTGGCAATCCATTGAGGGAAAAAGAAGTTTCCATTCTGTTATGATACTTGCCATAAACTTCTGTGTGAGGATTTTCTTTCTCATCCATCCCTGACTATCAGCACTGGTATCTCCTGAGGTTAAACCAGGCTGCATGATGCCTGTGAAAGGTTTGTTATAGCTTACGATTGCATCCCACTGGCGCGTCTTCCTTCTTTCACCTGAAGAAGCAGTTGAGCTGTACAACCAAACCTATGGTTAGTGAGGATTAATGTCACAGAAAAGTAAAACATGATTTTGTTTTCATGTGACTGATAGTGCATATATTCCTCAGAATCATGGCAGAGTCCAGAGGGACATTTCATGCAGCTGAAACAAGCAACTCATGCAAAGCATCTGCAGCTTAACCACATGACAGACCCAGTGGTGATTTCATAGCTGCCAGTGGAACAAACTCCGATTCCTCCCAGAGAGACAAATGCTGCTGCAAAACAATGCACAACATTGCTGTATGAGCCTTGTGAGAGCTGACCAAAAGAAAAGGAGAATAAAGTAGCAAAGGAACTAGAGCTAAAAAAGGAAACTAAACTGAACTTTAAAAAAACCCCAAAGCTAGAAACTAACGCACGAAGTAAAAACAGTTTCGTTGCATAACATCCTGCTTTGTTTCCAGCTAGTAAGGTACGTATGGGATGAGACTGTGCAGTAAGTGCACAAGTGCCATATTTAGCATTTTGTACTTTCAGCTAAGACATTTGTACAATGCATGATAAAAATGGAATGTGGAAATAGGTATGAAATTCCTTCACTGAAGATTTATTTTTTCCAATAATGTCACTTTTTTTTTTTTTTAGAATTGCTGATGAGTCCAGACTGCTATCACAGGAAATAATCACAGAATCATTTAGGTTGGAAAAGACCTTTAAGACCATGTAATCCAACTGCTAACCTAACACTGCCAAGTCCACCACTACACCATGTCTTTAAGTACCACATCTACCGTCTTTTAAATACCTCCAGGGATGGTGACTCAAACACTGCCCTGGACAGCCTGTTCCAATGCTTGACCACCCTTTTGGTTAAGAAGTTTTTTCCTAATATCCAATCTAAACCTCTCCTGGCATAACTTGAGGCCTTTTCTTCTCACCTATCACTTGTTACTTGAGAGAAGAGACCAACACCCCTACCTTGCTACACCCTCCTTTCAGGCAGCTGTAGAGAGGGATAAGGTCTCCTCTCAACCTCCTTTTCTCCAGTCTAAACAACCGCAGCTCCCTCAGCTGCTCCTCATAAGCCACTCCTTACTCCAACGTGTGAGAGCCAGAACTGTGAAGGGCTCCCACATTTCCCTGGTTTTTGGTGAGGAGGGAGTAGCTGCTGTCCAGAAAGCACTCCGCTCCAGCTGCTGGGAGAGGAGAAGTTGATCACTGACCTGTGCCACGCATATCTGACTCCACTGCACCTGCCATGGAACCCCTGAAGACCCATTGCAATTAGTCCTTCAGAAAAGTTAAGTAATTTGGGCAAATTCTCACCTCAGTCAATTTAGCAACACAAGCTACCCAGGAGGCCCTAGGGGCACGCATCATCTCAATGACAGACACTGATAAAGTCAGAGGGAAGAAAGTTTTGTGGGACACCTTTCACCGAAACTCGGTGGTTGTAAAGGAAGAGTACAGGGGTATTTAGGACACAAAGGAGTTGTACTCCCTTTCTCTTCCTGAGGTGTACATTTTGAAATGGAGGTATGTTATTTTGTGTGAAAGGAGAACTAACTGATGCATGCTTGGAAGCCTGTAGCACTTCTTGTCAGCTGATTCAACAGACATCAGTTATGTATTTATTAATCAATCAATCATCTCTAAGTTGTGCAAGTAGCACAGTCACATTTCAAGCAATTCACACAGTTATGAAAGCAAATAACAGCGCTATCCTTAATTTCGTTACACAAACATATAGTTTCTATAGAAGAGGGAATAATGGAGGCTCTTCTTCTCTATATCACCACTTTTAACAAGGTTAAACTGAAAGGCAGTTTAAGAAAACCACTTTGTTTTACACCGCTGAACTGATGGTGATTTTGTCACATCGCCTATTTGTTTGACATGACCTGATGCTATGCATCACAAGACAAATTACCAGTTTAAAGAAAGGAAACATCTCCAACAGGCCTTATCAGCTTCAGAGCCTCATATATTGCACAAACTTGCTTCTAACCCTTCTGTTAGGAATTGCTAACTGGAAGAGCTTTTAGGCTACGTTTTCTCTGTCTGTAACTTCTTGTTTGCTGAATTACTGCCTCAGGTACCAAACATGCTTTGCCTTCTCACTGCTGTGACACACTAATGCCCACACTGCGTATGAAGCTATGGATCTCAAGAATGCCAAAAACACAGTCATGCCAAACTGACAACTAGTGAAAAATGATTAACTGTTATACCTCTGTCAAATCTTTTCAAATCCCCCATGCTTTGGTTATGTTAAATCTTCAAAAATGTAACCAGGTAACAAGTTTTACTGATATTTCTATATAATAAAACACGTTTGTTAGGGTGCTAATGAAGACTGCTTTTATATTTTGTAGTTTGGGCTGCATAATCTGGGGAAATGAAAAAATGCATCTACCAAGAACCTGACTGACAGTTCCTTACCTTGATGCCTACATAATGGTACCTAGAAAAAAATCCCTTTACTAGGGTTTCTGTATTTAGAAGTCAGGAAAAAAACTTTCTCTAAACTTTGCAGTTCTAAATGAAGTTGTGTTGTAGTAGCTGACACCGTTGAGGTAGAGGCTGCCATCAAACTCAGCAGCCATTTACTAACTTAAACCAGAGAAATTATAAAATTGCACAGAAAATATACAGGATAATCTACAATGTTTATCAGCTTTACTCTGTACTCTGCAAGCTCCTGAAGGTCCAAAAGCTTTGAAGACACGGATTATTACATTACCACACCCACGTTCATGATATCTTGGGGGTTTAAGTGTTTTCATGCGATGCGTATTCTGTCAAACAAAGGAAGTTCTCTTTCACTAAGAAACCTCTAAGGGCATGAGTCAAAGATGCTCCAAAAATCACCTGTTTTAATTGTGCTTCATGGCTAAACTGCAACAAGAGGAGGGAGGAATATTTATACTACTTAGTCTTATATCCAATAGAAACACCAAATTAACCACTGGGTCCTCTGCACAGCAATAGAAAGGGTGAAAGTGCCTTGACTTGGAGATGAGTTGACTTGGACTTCCCTGAATTGCTCTCCCACCCCTGACTATACAGACAGCCAGTGACTAATTCCTAAAATTAGACTCTACGACTACCTGCAAAACTCCCAGCATGTTAACTTTCTTCAGTTTTCACAGGAACTCTAGAAAGAGAGCTTAAGGCAGTACGGCACTCGTGCAACTGGTATCAGCCATGGAAAGAGCCTTTTAACAGCAAACACCGCATTCAAATACCTTTATTTTGTCAAGCTCATTTTTTAGCAAAGCAGTACAATATATTTCCTTCCTTCTTGGAAGTCTCTGTGTTCTCAGTTGCTATTTCAAATTAACTAGATATGGAGATTAAACAACCATTTGGGAAAAAGTGCTAATCAGAGGGAAATAACACTGTCTAGTGTTTCTCAGCCAGAGTGGCTTTAGTGTGGATTAAGTCTATAGCACAGAAAATGGAGATGACTCTTAGAAATAAGAAATGAAACCATCTATTTTCTGTGACCTCCTACAATAAACAAGGCTTGAGCACAGCAGCTGTGAGAATCCCCTGCATATGCTGGCTGATGGCAATCCAGGGCTGACTTGATTTCGGGCCGTATCCCTTGTGGATGGCTGAAAAGCTGGCTTACTCATTTTGTGGCTTTATTCCAGTTGCCAAGGTTTATCTCCCCAGTCTTCCAATCCTTTGTGCACACAGCTCTCCATAGGAAGTCCCAAATAAAATTCCCTTCATCACCATAAAACTAAGTGCTGAGAGCTGACTTTTGCAGCCACTTTCCTTTTTCCACAGTTCTGGGATCACAGCACACAGTGTAGTTGGGTCACTGGGCAGCACCCTGCCCTGCCTTTGGGGGTGCGCTTAAATGTGGCACTGAGGCAGGCCGGGGGACTACAGGGACAGTCCAGCGTCCATAAAGATGGCTGGATCAGACTCAAAAGTCTGATGACAAGTCTGGACTGTTAAAATTGCCTTTATGGTCAGAGGAAATAGACCTTACAGTCAAATAGATGAGGGAAAACAAAAAAAATCATCTGAGGCTCTAAAAGTTGACACTATTTCTGGGAAATAACAGTGATCATAAAGGTCAGAAAGTTGTATGGATCTGTCATCTCGCATGACCAGAGACAGCGGAGGATCAGGTAACACCTCCAAATTTCAGCTGCCGGCAAATAAGTCAGAGGGGTCGCTCAGCTTCCCTGCAAGGGCTCCTGGAGGCTCCCATCTCAGGAAAAGATACCTGCTTCTCTTTAATCGCTTTGGGGAGTCCTAACGTGCTTTCCTCGTATTTGGATTAGCACCACTGTTCACACAAAGCTCAGCTTACTTCAGAAAAAAAAAACAACTCGCATACTCAATAAGACAAATGTCTCTTTCCATGGCTGCATTGATTCCTGCACTACTTACAAGAAATGTTCATAACAATATTTTAAGTCAATTTATAGAGCTTTTTAGCTTTTATTTTTTTAAACTGTTTTTCCAAAGAGCACATGAATAATCAAAGCAGAAATAATGAGTCAAATCAGCAAACGCAGTAATTTCTATGTGTAAAATAGTTTCAAATCAGAAATTGACGTTATATTTATACTAATGACAACCTTAACATCCTAACAGGCTCCAATTTTTGCATAAAAATGATACATTTTAAATATCCAAAAGCTTGATGGGAATTTTATACTCTGTTTATGTTAAACCAAAAAAGTGAACTTAAAGTAATCATGTAAATTGAATGATAATAAGAGTTCTTTTATATTTTTAGACTACTTCAAATGAATAATTTAAAAGGCATCAAGCAAAATATTTTATTAACATAAAGTTAATGGTATATTTTTATAGTATCTGATTTTCAAAAATTTGTACTAAGGCATTATCATAATCAGCTCATGTCAGTAGTATGCCATTTCACATGCTTTTATTTTTGACTAAAGTTAATGTACTCCCTGGCTCAGACATTAAGTCTAAACCTTATTTCTGAGTTATCAGTACTGCCTTTATTAAAATATTTGTAATTTGTTAACTTTTACACAAATCTGAAATAAAGAGGACCTTGCTCTTTGAATTGAAATTTCTGCTAGGATGTATTCTAATTCAAAGTAGATTTTTTTTTTCAAAACAGAGATAGTCTTATTATCAGTGTTGAAGAATACTTGAAATGTGATTTTTTTTCTCTCACAGTCAAATGTTCAAACTATGTGTAGAGCTGTCTGCAGGACAGACACAACTTGCAGTAGGTTTCCAGCTTCAACAGCGGAGACCATGCAAAAGCAAGAATTTCCTTGGGCTGGCATTTACAGGCTCTGTTAGGAGATGAAGGTCTTGACACTTACTCTGTGGCAGGTATGGGTTTGTAAAACCTTGCAAAACCTATATTTAAACTACATTAAAATCCACAAAGTATATAACACATTTAATTTTTTTTAAAAATTATCACTTCATATAACCCATTAAAATTTTTTTTTGAGAAATAGGGATGCCCTTTTTATTTTTAGTTCCATCTTCCCAAAAAAAGGGCACATATAAAACTTGTTCTTTCCAGACAACTCTCATCAATAATCAATGTAAAACTGACATTTCTCTGTGATTGCACTTTCTAATGTCCACTGTTTTATTATCTATTCCAAAATAATTCTTTATCATTAACTCTGATGATAAATACAGCCCCATTTAGAACGCAATGGAGCATTGCCATTGGCTTTGCTGTAAATAAGCAGAGTGAGCTGAAGTCAGTCATGTAACATAATGAAAGCTAAGCAATGGAAGACTTAGGGCTATGGAAACAAACTTGGCATGTTTAATTACCCTTATCAAAGGACTTGATACTTTGATAATATACTGTGTAAAAGTGCTGTAACATTTGAGAATAGTTTGAATTAAAAATTCCAATTGATGGTTTGTCGAAATAAAATATAAAAAGACTGTGAGGGTGAATATGTAGCCTCATGAGTCTTCTTCAGTACTTCAGTGTCTTAATAATCACCCAGTAAACATTTGAAGCCCCCAAAAATGTTCAAATGATTAATTTAAAAAAGAAACAAAGCAGGAAGATTTTTGAATGTGGAGTCCTATGACAGACTTCAAAGATCTCTTGAAAAGAGAACACTTTGTGATGGAAATATTTTTCCTCAGGGGTTTTCTATCACCATTTGAAATTTTATATGCTTTCCCCAGAATGTTTTGCCCATTATATTACCATCTTCTCTGCAGCAGCAAGAAAATTATTAAAAGATGAGAAGATGAAGAAAATTCACAAAATTGCTTGTCTCACAAGTTTTGAATTGGGGGAATACATGGTATTTTTTTCATTCAAATGGAAAAAATTAAGAGTATGGAAGGAGGGTTTCATTAAATTTAAGGAAATAAACTCTTCTGACACTGTGGTGGTTTTTTTCCAAATTATGAATGACACAATAAAGATTTTTTATTTTATTTATTAAACACTCCTAGATGTACCCCACAGTTCCACTGGAGTTCCACATCTCTGGCAGTGAAATTTATCCTGAGCAAAGACTTAGTTCAAAATTTAAGCATTACTTGAAACATCCCTCTTAGATTTTGAAATCTCAGAGGACTCTGCTCTGCGGAAACTGCAGTTTCCTAAATATGCATCTTGTGTTGGTGTATAAATGCATCCTTGTATCGAAAATACGTCTACAAGATCATAAAAACAATACGCAAACCCCCCACAGATAAGAGTTAGTTCTATAACTCCTCTTACAGAGAACAAAATTGAAAAAATCCAAAATCCTGAAGCCAGAAATAAAATAAAAAAATCCAGTCACCTTGTTCTTAGACTATATAGATAGTAAACAGGTATAAATAGGTAACAGACGTTGTTATTCTTTAAATACTTGAACTACTAGAACCACTTCCAATTCCTTTTCAGTTTATCAGCAAATTTCCAGTAACTCATAAATGAAAGAAAAATTAAACACAATGAAATATCTATCATTTCTGAAGCTGAGAATTTTCGTATTATAGTCGTGTCAGAATCTTTTTTCCTTTTTCTAATCCAATGACATGTTACATTAACATCAATTAATCATTGGAAAGAACTACCAAGTGAATTTATACATTCTCATTTCCTAAAATCTTTAAACCCACACTGAATGGATCTCCAAAATATACTATTCATAAAAATAAATCATTCCTCTTATCCAGGAGTAATTAGATAAAGACCTATCTCTGTGCAAAGATCTAGAAATCAGATTACATGACCTGTGTGACACAAATTCATATATCTAACTCCATCAAAATAATGAAAAAAACACACAGAAAAGTGGAGTCCCTCGTTCATCATACCTTCTGCACTGTCACGGTGCCTACGTTAATTTGTGATGCACAGAGCAGTGAACATGCTGTGAAAGGGCTGTGACAGCTGAGGAAGTGCTGCTGGACTGGAGTAGGGCTGGTGAGTGTATCCACCTTTGGAAATGCTGGTAAACAGCTGTGGAACACAGGGAAGACTTTAACATGCTCTGAAGGTGACTAGTTGCCAACATTTCAAAATGATGCAAGTAGAAAAAACAAAAGATCTTTCACAAAATTTCTTTATATTTTAAGAGATGTAAATGTCACAAATCAAGCTTGTGCTCTTAAAACTGGGCTGCAATGATGCTGAAGACCCATGCTGAGGGAAAACTTTCCACCATTATTATTAAATCACTGAAAATCTCTCCACAGAGAAAAATACCACTTTTGTTTTACTGCTGCACAATGTCAATATTTTAAAAAGTTTAAGAGAAAAGTTTGGTGTTAGGGATGGCTGAATGGCCAAAAAATAAAAAAGATACTGACTTACTATGTCTCTACTTTACAAAAACACTATGACAAGCATGGCAACATTTTCATGAGTTTTATTCTCTTTTCATCTGTTATATTAACAGCACCTTCACAATAAATATTTAAGTCTATTTCCATTAAAGTGGAATGAAATCCACCAAATTTAAACAGTCCAATCACTTAACTGAACATAATTTTCATTAAAGTTTTATCTAACTACTGACACATTGTCCTGTGGTTAACACTTGTTTTATTTTGAGCTAATAAGAACCACTCCCTGGAAATCTGAGAGACACTGTAACAGTACCCCTCTCCTTGATTCACCAGCTAAGGATAATTCTAGAGATAAAGGAAAAAGAAAAAAAGATCAAATGAATAAACCTGCCCTTTTGGCAGTTTAATATTGTATCTCATCATCGTCCCCTTTTCCATGAATGGAGAACAACCAGGATTAGTACCTCCTTTGGAAATTCTAGGGAACAGACCAAATCAAACAGTAGTAGTAAATGTTCCTGGAAATGTTTTAAGACTGGCTCAAAGTTCACTACCCATGACTGCATGCAAAGCCTTGATAATCTAGAAAAGAATTATTTTAAAATTATTGTGACCATCTCACTTGTGAAAGGAAGGAATTTAAAGCCAGAACCGTTTTTTTCCTTCTCTTTTTTTCTTTCCTCCTAACAGGACAAGCCCCTCACTGGAAGTGATTATGAAAGACATTCAGACTGGTTTTGCCCAAGTAATTAGATAAAATATTGTTGTGGAGTGTGGAGATGACCAGCCTTTGTATATCAAGTGGAAAGGCTTATGAGAAAGCTCAAGATCAGGTCTCCAGAGGAGATGCCCACACAGGTGGATGGAAATGGTTTGTTGACCTCAGTTCTATTTAATGCAAGTAGGCAGGAAACAAGATCCACAATTTTCTGTGGCCTTCATGCTGTGGTTATTTTCTGCTGACTAGCACGGAAATAAAAGCTTTCACATGTATTTTTGGAAGTAGAATTCTTACACTGGTAAAATAACTGTAATCAAGAACAAGCTGAATATGGAGTGCAGGAGGATGAGAAAGGTTTTCAGGGCTAGAAGGTCCTGCAGAAGACAAGAAAGTCTGAAGTAAACATATTTTAAATGGAGCTTTGCAAGAAACTTCTAGATTTAAAAAAATCGCTTTCAGGGTCCATTTCTTGTAAGATGCTTGCGTGGATATTTTGGGGGGTATTCTCAGCTGTTATTAGATTTAGACAACCTTCTATGATTATCTCATTTGAATTAGAAAGATGTAAGCAGTCAGGACAATTCTTCATGGCACCTGCACCTACACAGAGAAGTAATTCCTTGTTGCTTAGTGCCAAGATGGAAGAATGTTGGTGGCCCAGATCAAGAATATGTCATGTACTTGAGGAAGTGATTAAAACTATAAAAAAAATAATGAGCAGACAGCCAATCAGATAGCTAGGATATATCTGAATGCTAAAATTCACATCTGTTTCCTAGTCTCATCCAAATATGATGATCAGTTCAGGATTTTGGCTCAGTCTCATAAATAAAAATGAATTAAAAAGTAAAAATGTTGACAGAAATGGTGAGTGTACGGGTTTGCTATCCTTTGGTTTTGTACTATTCCTTTACTCCAACAAACTGTAAACAACTCTTCAAAAACTCTTTGTCTGCATTGTCAATACAATTTATCCATCTGCCATGAATAAGTACACACAGAAATATTCTTTATCTACTGTGTACTTACAGCAGCGTGGATACACCATCCGTGCTAGGGAGTCTTGACATAGCTACACTCAAGCTACCTGCTAAGGATTTTGTTCTTTGTGTATACATCGTTCTGTAATGACTCAAACAAATTCCTGCCTCTCCCTTGTTTCTTTAAACAATGGCATATTTTTCACAGGTTGAAATACAATGCTTCAGTCTTATAACAAAAATTAGGGAATAATAGCAGCGCACATACAAAAGGAGAAGAAAGTGCTCAGATATTTCCCTGTAGGTTTTATTTTCATCCATCCACGCAATACAGGAAAACACACAACTTCATGTACACACATACACAAAAGCTTTTATGAGGAAATTAGTATAAAATACAAATGCACTGCATTATTGTGTGAGTTCTCATCACAGTGTCAACTGTACCTTTTTCTACTTACTGCTTAACTTCTCTTAACTGTTTTATTTGGCTGATATTCATCTGGACAACAATACTAATTTCTCTGTCTTGTGTTATGATATGTTATTATTCAATTCAACAACTATAATCTATAAAAAAAGTAATGCTTCATCTGTTGATTATAGTCCCAGGAAGAACAGCAACAAAAAAAAGAGGACAAAATTAATAATTTTAGAACAGGAACAAATGGTGGCACATTGAAATACTAACAGACATCCATCCATTGCAGGTATAGGTTTTCATACCAACTGCAGCACTGTATACTCAGTGGGTGTGAAGTGCATAGCTTGATAGATAATCCAAAAGAGCTTTGTTTTCTTTTCAGTCTTCCCTTAAACCTTTGCCCCTATTTTTTTTAATATATATTTTTACAAAAAAAGCAAGAAGTTGTCACTGCTTAGGCTCCTGATTATGTTGAGACAATACTAACAGATGGTATCTCATAGTGTCCTTGTACCCTCTACTTCGTTTCTCATATGTGGTTTTATAGTTAACCTGTATGATCTCTGGGACAAGGACAATCTTTTGTTGTTTGTCTGGTCTGTATGCACTGAATAATGTAGGGTCCCAATTTGTGACTGGGCTCCCAAGTGCTATGATATAATACAAATAATGAATGAAAGCATTTAATTTTTAATTTAAAATAAAATTGTCAAGTGTGATTACTAATTTTAGACTTATCAACCAGAAACAGCTGGGGTCTCATTTTAGGAGATCCCTAGCATCTACACTCAGATAATTCAAGCGCAGCTGGAGTGCTCAGATTGAGCACCCAATATCCTCAGCCCCAAAATTAATTGAGGATTTTGAAATTGCTGGCTCAAATATTAGCACATTCCATTGATTATCCTTTTGAGCGGCCTGTTTTTTCTGTACCCGCCATGCCAGACAAAGGGGATAACTGTCCCATCTTCTGTCAGGTTTCATTAACGCCTTTCTTTTCAAAAGGACAGGTGCAAAGAAAGTCTTTACTTGAGGATGCCCAAAGATAAACCAACCTATACCTCAATATAGAAATGCATTTCTACCTCTGCCTTATTTTTACCCATGCCATTCTCTGCCTTCATACTGGGCATCTTCCAATAATTTCCTCCAGCAAAGAGAGCTGGGACAAAGCTGCCTTGGATGCCGCCAGTGTTCTTGGATGGTCAACAAAGGGTGCTAATGGACATGGCAGCTGGCTTTCTCCCCCTTGAGGCTAAACATTTTCCCTGCACTAACTCCACACTTGACTGATCCAAAAGCTGACAGCTGTGAGTTTGTCCTGAAACCATGCTGCAGCAACCGCTGCCATTTCACAATATAACTCTACTTTCTCATGTGGATTTAGTGCCAAGTACACAGCAGTTTGTAAGCTACGCAATTCAGAAAAAAGCTGCGAGAAACAAACACATTTCATTTCAGTCTACATTACCAGCACTTCTCTTTCTTTATTCTGAGGCTATGAGCTAAGGAAGAGCACAAAACGAACCTGAGGCATTTTAAAAGATATGCCAGTAAAATTTGCTTTTGCATGAATGGCAAATAGATAGCATTACAGAGTCTAATGGAGATTCAACTGGATTAGTTCTTAACACTATAGTGTATTTTATTAACATTCAGGAGTGTGCGTCAAGTAATTTTCATTAGGAATGAGTTGAGAAGACTTCAGAGATAAAAAAACTGGAGGATGCCTCTGAAATGATGCATGTATATATGACAGCCAGAAGGAACTCAAGAGTTAGTGCAGCATTTGGCAACTTATGATTCTTGTTCCCACTATGTAAAGCTGGATGCTTTATATCTCCTTTCTGACCAATGAACTAAGAAACCCAAAATAACTGAAATAAGTAACCTAAGTCAGGAAATTCAGAGACAGTAAGCTCAACACGTGCAGCATGTGTATGTATAGTTACAGTATAGTAACAGCTGTCACTTCACAGCACTCCCTTATATTTCTGTTTCCATTTAATTTCATTCTCACAGCCTGAAGTATAACCAAACGCTTAAGAGAAAAATTAGCAAATCATTAGTGATTGAATTCCATTAAGCCTTTAGGAAACTGAAGAGTCCACCTGATTATTAGCAGGTAAATAACTGTTTCAGAAGGTAAACAGCTACGAGACACTACTTTGGTTTTCTGAGCATTCCAGAAATGTTTGTAGGTCTCACTAAATCTATTAACATTTAGGGGAAATCAAACAACTAAGGTATATGTTATTTTTAATAACTAAAATGAATAGAAAATATTTTGAAAAGCTAAAAATTCAGTCCTAAAATAAACACCAGAAATAAAGCAGGCATAATTATCAGAAACGCTAACAACTCAGGAACCCCAGCATCTTTGGAAGTCAGCCTCCTTCCCACCTCCATGCCTGCCTATGACCCCAAAAGCCAAGATAACCACAGGTGCCACACCTGACATTTCCAGCTCCTGAGCTCAGCAGCCAATTCATTTTGAAAGCTAAAATTATTTTCTCTCTCTGAAGTTCTTATAATAGCTTATTTGTGAAAAATACCAGTCTGAATCGATTCCTTGAAGCCAAAATTCAGGGCTGAAGAAAATACGCGTGCATTTATCACAACAATATAGCACTGGAAAAAGCAATATTACTGTAACGAATCTGGAGCAAACAATGAGTACTGGGAGAGGTGGAAAACAGTCTGCTCCACCAATGCCAGAAAGATTTCATGCTGTAAGACAGTGCTATTTCTATTTTTTTCCTGCCTTTTTTTTTTCCAAGAGAATCAAAACTAATTTAAATAAGAACTGTGAAAGTTCTCATGCATTTGACACTTATATGCACATTTTTATTCTTCTAATACTTCACTTAGCAGTAAGGAAAGGGCTTTTTTAGGCTACTGAAAGATTCCACAGTCAGAGTGGACCAGAGCATCTAAAGCTCAGCCAGCAGCAACGCAGACTTCGTCACACTTCCCTCAGCAGAGTGCCTCAGCCTTGAAGATCTCATCTGCAACGGAAGTGGGGTTTTTCAACCTCCCCAGCTCAGATGGTCTTTGTCCTCCCTTCTGAGACTGTCAAAGGCTGTTAATTATATCTGACTGTAGCCCGAGGCTTGAGATGTGAGCGCTTGCCTATTAGGAATGAACTTTCACATTGCTGCAAACCCACACCAGCTTTCAAAGAATAAGGAAGAAGCAGAAATCCTTACATTTCTACCTGCCATTTGTCACTAAGGTCTCTAAACATTACTACTTTTACTTCATGTTATTTCCAGAAAAGGATGAGTGTGGGGAGCGTTACCATCTATTTAGGAAAGATGAAATGACACAGTTCGAGCCGTTCCACCTGGAGCACCCACGAGGGGCTGCAAAGACAGGCCAGCAGAGCCTGGTGTCGCGCGGCACAGAAACCAGGTCTCCAACGTTGTCTCGTTCTTTTTTCTGATGATATATACATGCTGACATTGTGAAAACTGCTTTGAATATGGACAAAGGGGGATGAAAGATGTTTAAAATGCTTTTAAGTAATTTCTGTGGAAAGAGATCCATTTTGATCTCCCAACTTCACTGTGAGAGGAGCCGAGTGCTGATACTCCAAGTGACCTCTGGAGGAGCCCAATTCATTCCGCTGATTCTTGAGCAGCCTCTGAAGACTCAGCAGCCAAGTCCCTTACTGCTGGGTGCTGTGAATGATCTGCTGAAGACCACCCCCACCTCTCAAAAATCTCCCCATGTCCTGCTACTGTAGGAAATAGCACCGGGAGAGACAAGGGAGGTGGCATCCAGGCCACGCTCCTTCTCCCCTGTGAGTATTCACAAAGCCATGTGTGGACGGCCCCTCGAAGAAAGACCTGCGCCCTCAGCTGCCAGCTTTCTGTGCCTTATGTTTCAAACCCCATCCTTCTTCTCAGTAACTTGTTAATCTCTTTTGCTCTCTATTTTTTTTTAGGAAGTGGCTCAGGTTCCATTCCTTCACAATGTATCTTCTAAAAGTAATTTATGAAGTAACGATTCTTACTCGCACTGATTTAGGATAAAAAATACTACTTTCATCTCCTAATAAATTATCAAAATGTCCATTCTATACTCAGTTCTGAGTGTAGAATCACAATTCCAAAATAAAAATGAAAACACAACATGAAGCAACGGTTATTCATAGTCCATAACCGCAGTGTTTTCTTAACATTGCCAATTGCTTATTATATAAAATTGTATATTTAAAGGATGTGAAAACAGCTAAAGAGAACATAGCATGTTTTCGTTTTTCCTCCCTTCACTAAGTCGGAGAAAGGGAGCACAATTGCAGTAAATATCTAGTCCTTCTGATACTTCATTTCCATAAAGTACTGTTTTGCTTGTATGCTTAAAAAGTAACCAACAGAGAGATTTGCTGTAAAGCTGAATTAGGAAATGGATGCTTTTAAAATGCTGAATAAGGAAAGAAATTAATTCTATCATTTCAGATCAAAATAGGGCACAGCATAAGGAGCTGGATTTTGAATTGAAATGTAAAGTTGTGACTGAAGCTGGTAAAATTATTGAAAATACTGTTTGTTGAGAATGTATTCCTTTTTCTGTTCACAACGCATTTATAAGCCAGCTACTTTATATGAATCAGATCACAATTAGTGAACCCTGGGTGAGAACATATCTCAGCATTAGAGTTGCTGATGAGTTATTCATTTTACTCTGCATTATTCATGATGTGCAATTGGTCAGCTAAAATCACGGTATCACTTTTGTTCTGGTGTAGACAAAACACTTTTAAACTGAAGAATAGAAAATATACCTACTCATGCATGAATATCTTTGCTTGTAAGTGGTTAGGGACATTTTTATACAAAGAAGAGTCATTCCACCAGCACAGCCAGTTTAAAAATAGCCAATAAGGTGAAGAACAGAAAAGCTCTCTCAAATTCAAATAATGTTAGTGATTCTTTTTTCAGTATTTAATGAGCCTTGTTTGTGATTTTGTATGTAATTACAAATAATGAGTCCTACAAAAATGGATAACATCATGTGTGTCATTTACGTTTTTTGTTAGATGGATAATGTCACCACTAAGCCTTGAGAGAAAAATTTATATAGCTAACCTTCCATTTTACATTCAATTTTTGTTCTTTTTCATTAACTTGATTTTGATTTTTGAGAACTAGGAGTCAGAAGTCCCCTTCCACATAAATATTAGCACATGAGGATTAACCATGGCTCCACTAGAGTCAGCTGTAATACTGAAGATACCGATCTAGCGAGGCACTTCAAGACACAATCATTTTGCTGAAAAGATTACTATTGGCTTCAGTAAAATGCTCTTTTTTGCCATATATTGGAACCTAATAATCTTGAAGTGACAGTTAGGCACTGGAAAGTACCAGAGAGCACCAATTTTAACCACCTCCCTCCTCCATGGTGGGCCCCTGCTGCAGGGCAGAGGGTCAGGGCTACCAGGCATCTGATACATCATTCTTAATTGATCCTTCCTCATACATAGGCAAACGTGGATGTACACCTCTGTGTTCTGCTACTATAGTCAATCCCTCTTTAGTGTACACGTGTATACATAGTGTCCATCTACACTTCTGTGGTACCAATTTGCACGATCACAAAACATATCTTATACTTTGCTTTACTAGCGAAAAATATCAGTTTAGTAGTGAAAAATAAGCCAACACTTAAGCGGATAGATTTCTTCAGAAGTTACTTTACAATGGATTTTTTTTTTTTTTTTTTTTTACTTTGTATTGTTAAAAACAGCCTTGGTCAATCAAACACAGTTTCCTTGTTACTGCATCTTGATTGCTTCCATGACAACAATGCCATTTTATAGCAAGAATATCCTCATATATAATTAAGAAACAGGATGCTATATGCTTGTTTATATTGAATTTAAAAGATAACTTGAAGAACTCACTATATTTCTTCAGTTGTGGTCTCTGAAAAAGTACTGTTAAATCATAAATATTAAGAATTAAGGTAACAATGTCTGTAACGGAGCTGTTTCCATAACTGTTGTTAAAGCTCTAGGTTTTTTTTTTATTTATTTAAGCAGCATTTAATGTGACTGACGTTATTTGGAAGCTGCAAGTCATTAAAAATCTCATAATCAACAAAAAAATGCCCCCCCCCATAAAAAAAAAGAGAGAAAAAACCTAATCTATACATGAAAATACAAGCTCATTCAAAAATGTAGTCTCTGCCATGGTGTGCCCCTGGTATTTCCTAAAGCATTGCAGAATGCCTTCAGACACACAGGCACAACGCAGACTCAGCTCCCAGCAAGTATCTGCAGCAAGCCATGGGCTTCTCCTGAGGCTTCCTATTGGAAGTTCGGTGTCAGTCCTGACTTCTTTGCTTTTGAGAATTTAATTCATACTCAAGAGTAACTTTTTTTTTCAGTAGTGATGTGACGATACCAAAGACTGTGACACAGAAGAATCCAAAGTTCAAAAGAAAAATCGTTTAATGAATGCGCAGCACATGCCTTATTCATTATGCTGAATCCAGCCCTGGAGTTGGGCAATGCATACACTAATTCTCTATTAGAAATGTGATTCTACATTCCTCATTTAGAAAATAGCATTAAAAAAAATCAAGATGTTTGGCTAAAAAAGCTTTCATACCGTTTTGAACTTTCCTAGTATGTTTTTAAAAGCATGAGATAATCCTTTTTCTCAGCTATTGTGTTTTATTCTGTTGAGGGTTGCTGGCTGTAAAACGTTGTACCTCCCTTTAAACTTTTCCATATAACTTGATTAGACAGCAGTAATCTCTAATGCTTTCATGTGCAAATTTAGGAGTGACCCGGAACAAACGAGTTTCCTTCATCGCCATAGCAACCAGGACGATGGAAGAATGCCACTCACCAGGCAATTCAAGGCAAATTTCATCCCTTTGATGTTAATTAACAAATTGCTTTCAGAAAAGTCAATGCATTTTTCTTCTTTAAATGTTTGTGATAAATTTTTAATACATCTGAAAATGAAAGAGAAATACAGAAGCATCGACTCCTGACAGGTGAAGTGCAGACAACTACCCATGGACCGGTGCTTGTACAGCGACACACCCAAGGACGAGTTTGCATCAGCCGGCTGTTCATAAATCACCTTGGGTGAATTTTGGGACTTGGAGTTAAGGACTGATGCCTCCAGCCAGTCCAAACTTTCTAATGCACA
This sequence comes from Syrrhaptes paradoxus, assembly GCA_013400615.1. Taxonomy (NCBI): domain Eukaryota; kingdom Metazoa; phylum Chordata; class Aves; order Pterocliformes; family Pteroclidae; genus Syrrhaptes; species Syrrhaptes paradoxus. The sequence continues at coordinate 947 of VZTO01023912.1, read as the reverse complement.
CGGTGATGTGGGCCCTGCTATAAGAAAGCGGTCCATTCATTTTGAGTTTCTGGCATGAAAAAAATAATACAATAGCAAAAAAAATTGTAAAGATGAGGTTATAAGCATATCCTAAATCATTTGAATATATTTAGCATGGAAGACACTTCTTACATATACATTTTGTTTACATAGTTCTTAGGCTACTTGTTACTCTTCTTCCTCTTTCCTCTATTGTCCCAATGCTTTACAGCAGTTATCAGTTCTTAGTACAAACTCCTTTAGGGACTACTGAATTGTTCCTAATTTTGCTGATAAGTGAAGGCGTGAAAGTTGTCAGACAGCCAGAACCCACCATGAAACCCCACCAGAATTTCTGCTATGAAGGAGTACGTGGATTCACTGGTTAAGATGCTCAATTCAGACTCGTAACCAGGTAATGTGCTTTCCCTTCTGACCCAGGCTTTTTAGGTCGTCCAGGACCAGTCTTTGGGCTACAACTTCACTGCAGAGAGGATATGAAAAACTCCAGTAGAGTCAAGTTCAGGTGAAAACCACACTGCAAACTAGTACCTGACACAAATGGATTTGATTTCTATACAGTATGTTCTTACTGGACTCTGTTAGTTTGATCTGCATCTTCTATTTCCTGACCCAACAGCTTTCTTACATAAGTTTTTTGCTTGCAGGGAAGCTTTCAGTTAGCGACGACATTGTAACTTGAGTTAACTTCAGCAAAGAAAGTTCAGACTCTTCTATTCCTATTTATTCAGCCGGGACAGCAGAACCTCGCAGGGTCGCAGGATGCTTGAGCCTTGAACAGGTTGCCCAGAGAGGCTGTGCAGCCCCTGTCCTTGGAGGTTGTCGAGAACAGACTGGAGAAAGCTCTGAGCAACCCGGGCTGACCTTAGAGTTGCCCCTGCTCTAACCAGGAGGTTTGGACTTGTGACCTCCTGAGGTCCCTTCCA
>VZTO01023909.1:27007-103615 GCA_013400615.1 Syrrhaptes paradoxus | reverse complement strand
GAGGGGAATGGTTTTAAACTAAGAGAGGGGAGATTCAGGTTGGATATTAGGTGGAAATTTTTCACTGTGAGGGTGGTGAGGCAGTGGCCCAGGTTGCCCAGAGAAGCTGTGGTGCCCCATCCCTGGAGGGGTTCAAGGCCAGGCTGGATGGGCCCTGGGCAGCTGCTCTAGGGGTTGGCAACCTGCCCACAGCAGGGGGGTTGGAACTAGATGATCTTTAAGCTCCTTTTCAACCCAGGCCATTCTGTGATTCTATGAGAAATAGCTGGTGCCTCTTCTGAGAGACACTGCTTAGTAATTTGTGTTCCTAATACTTTTTTTTAATATGTCACTGAATTGGCTGATAGATGTCACCTTTTAAATAGTGCCAATGAATAGGAATGCTCTGGATGTATACACAGTTGTTATTCAAAACGACAATCACAGTGTGTGTAGAAGCCCAAGGGTCCATCCTTATTCTTTTCAGTGTTGTTGGTTGAACCCAGCTCCAAAACTGCTGCCGTATGGGAGCAGATAACCCTTCTCTACAGCACTTCTTCACTGCAGTCTCCTGCTCCGTAGAGGCTGGGCCTGTGACATCTCCTCGATAAAGCCATCTGTTGGATCAGCTGTATCAGATTTTCCTTCCCAGAACTGTATATCAGTCCTTGTCAATCCCAATATACACAGAACGATTTTTAAGAGTGGTATAATTAGGAGACCTCTGGCCCGTATTGTATCGCAGTTCATGTGTTACTGTTTCTAATTCCTTTTAACATTTTCAAAAATAAATAATAATAAAAAAAATTAGTTATACCTAGATAGAACATAGAGAATGAAGAAAATAGCTGATATGTTTCAAAAAACCAAATTTCTTTACAAAGTATGAGAAATTATATTGAAAATAGGATACCTTAGCTTAGTTTAAAATCAGCAGTCCAGTAGGTCCTTATTTTTTCAGGCACTGTACAAATGCTTGGGATAAAATCCAACATCAAAATCCAGAAAGGGGGATTTTCTATGGAATTAAATGATCTGTGGACCAGTTAGACAGGGAGGGAAAACCTGCAATCAAAGCACACAGAAGCTGCAGGGGACGTGAGGGCAGTGAAGGGATGTGCCCAAAGCTGGATGCTGGCAGAGGGGAGATGGAAGCCCTGTGGTGGGGACCACCTGCACCCGCAGGCAGCCAGCACCCACGTGCTTGGGTTTGGGTGGCCGTGTCGCACCGAGGTGCTGGCATGGTAAGTGCTGGAGCCATCCCGTACAAGCTGTTGCGTGCGGTGCCCGCTGGCACACAGGGGATCCTGTTCCTGCTGTTACTGTGGTATTGTGTATCCACGCAGCTCCTGAAAGGCTCTTGTGACTTGCTGGGTTGTTCCTTGCCACGCTCCCTGTTCCCCAGTGCCATGCAGAGGCACAGCAAGATTGTCTTCCCTGTCCCTGCACCTTGGCTGGCAGTTTGCAACAGCCGTCCCGCGCTGAGGAGCCAGCCCGTCTTCCTCAAGAGACGCCAGTTCTAGCAACAATGTGGAAAAAAGTGTGACCTGGGAAAAAACATTGCATCTATTAACAGACCAGAGCATTTTATGATCTGATATGCTGAAATACTTATGCTGTAAATAGGTGGGAGATGAAGTTTTTCCATCAAAAAGCAGAACAACAATCAAAAATGCTGCATTAATCAAGGATTTTACAGAATTGTAATACTCTGGAATAAACAAATAACAAAGTGCTGAGTATGCTAGAGTAAGGCACCAAGTCTCTTTGGGGTCCAGTTACTAAAAGATGATCTCACAGAAAGTCCATAGTGGTGTTTTGTTGAATCAAAAGGAAAATAGCTGGTGTGAATGATATACAGCCTTGCAGTAAGATGTGTTATGGTGACACTATCTTATGACATCACCTGCCCCAGCACTTGCACTAAGCAAGAAAGATGCTGGGGGGTTGTTTTGTCAGTCTGGGGTTTTTTTGGTTGATTGGTTGGGTCTTCCACCTTGCCAGAGAGAAATCTCTTCAGTTTTAGGTACTGTAATACAATGTACATGGTGAGAAATGAAAGCTACACTTTCAATGGCATCACCCTGAAACCACGTGTTTCATACTGAAGTTTCACTGTGAAGGTGTCAGAGGACCCCTCTGGCTTTGGGAGCCTTGCTGGCCAGATTTGGGGCAGGGGGGCAGGCGTTACCCATAAGTGTATGGCTTAAGGAACCTGGGCAGTGGATCCCTCCTGGCTGCTTGTCCGACGTTCCCCATGACAATCCCACGACTCGCTGCAGAGAGCCCCTGGCGTGAGGAAGCACAGGTGCACGCTGGTGGTGGGTGGGAGCTGTAACCCTCACCTGGGGAGGTGGAGAGCAGGGGTGTGTGATGTACAGCCACAAGGACAGAAGTGGGAATGCATGGATAATGCTTTGGGGGGCAATTTTTACCTCTTAACACACACACACACACACACACACACACACACACACAAAATAGAAATTACTGCTATATCTAGTTTGTCTTTGCTTAGGTATCCATGATATCCTGAATAAGGAAGGTGGTGTGTTAATAAAACAAAAGTTGTTAGGTCTTTATATAGTGAAGGAAAACGGAAAATCTTCTTCTTCTGACAGAGCTAGAAGCTGAACAGAAGTCACAGCTGGAGGGAAAGGTCAAAAGTTAAAGTGTGCTGCTGGCCGTTTCCAATGAGATGTTTAAACAAGTTGGTTCCTTTGGGTAAGTTCCAGTATCTGGGGACATCTTTTGCTGTCAGTCAGTCCACTGTAAATCTGGAGCTTTATGGAGTTTTTCTGTGCTCCTGCCAGTACAACTGAGAGTAAACTTTGGCTCTGGTTACATCCATCTAGAGCAAGCCACAGCTTGCCTTATCCACGGAAGAAGTCCTGTTGACTTCATAAAGTTTTGCATGAGTTGGGACATCTGGATTTGGTACAGTAATACTTAACATTGGGATGTTGCTGTAAACACTAGGATGTTTACAGAAATGAGAGATGAATCAGGCCCCTGCTAACTATTTCACAGGAGCATAGGGTTTCTTCCAAGAAAAATATCTGAGCACTCTCTGGCACCGTCTGCTCCCAGTATTCTGTTCTGCAGGAAAACCTGCATTCAGGAAGATTAAAATTAGCTTCCCTGGATTCCTGTATAAAACTGTCAGCTTGAGAATCTCCTCTGTCTTGCAATTGCTAATTGCTCTGATTCCCTTAAGTGTCAGTGAAACTCTAATGGGCACTGAGCAGCTGTCTCCCGCCCCTTGGGAGTTCCAGCCTCGGTCCACCCCAAGCCAGAGAGTTCATCATTTGATAATTAACTGCTCAGCCTCTGTTCCAAGAGAACAGTAAGTGAGCTACTATGAAAACTGGGGATGAAGATATGAATATTTTAGAAAAGGATAGCTGTCTTTTATATTCCCTTTCATCATCCTAGAGTCTAAATTTTGGAGAGTCTCTGAGTTAGATACACTGTATGGTTCTATTTCTGTTCAGCTCATGATCCACTCCAGAATGTAAATTTAAAACTAATAGCCACCATGACAATTTGGAAGACAATTAGTACATAAAAGCCTTCAGGACCTGCTTCAGTTACAGTAAGAGCTGGTCACAAACCAGCAGGAACTTACCGTCTGCAATGTGGCAAAAGCATTTGCAGCTCTCCGTGCCAGCGGTTAGCTGGCAGCGAGAGGGAACTCCTGCTGTTGCCGAGGTGGAACTAACTGGCTGCAGCTTACGTGGATTGGTCAAGTTGATGCTAAACCAGTGACTCAGCGGTAAACAGAGAGCCGGGGCTCTCCCTGTGCAAACCCTGCAAGCACAAGAAATAATCTGCCCTTCATTTTGTAAAAGGTTTTAATAAACAATTGCAAAGGTTGTATAGAAAACAGAAGGTTTTCCTCGCCCTGGCCAGTATAATTAAAATGTTCCCTGACATGACCACCTTCTTGGGATGCTAGCACCAGCCTTGAGCCTGAGATGTTGCTGGAGCTCTGTCCCTCATTTGCCGGAGGTGGAAGGACGGTAAGAACTTGCTAACGGTGTTTTCAGCAACCCTACCAGCATGGTTTCACTTGATAGTGAGCCAAGCCCCAGCAGATGAGTCACATTCAATAAAAATCTCCTGCAGCTGGAGATCATCCCTTCCACATCACCAGCTGGATTTGCCAGAACAGAAACGTGAAGCTGAATATACTCTGTTACTGTCTGTTACTGTCTATTACTGTATTCTCTGTGTTTCCTTGTTACTTTTCCTAGAGTCAGACACAGCAGGACCGCAGGACCTTCCTCCATCAGATTGTTTTTCAGTGTGGGGGCTGCTCTTCCTGCATTGCCAACAGGAGGGGAGCACTCCCGTTTTCTCTGAACCATCCGTACACCATGGCTCCAGTGCTTCAGGAGCTGGTTTCCAGATCAGGCCTCTGGTATGTGGCTGGGAGCCTTGCTGCCGCTTTACCTGCGAAACAGGGTGAGCTGCGCACGGGAAGAGGGTATTTCAGGGCTGGGTTGTACTCATGTAGTGGTGCCAAGCCATCATTTGGTGTCAGAGTAGGCACCTCGGGTACCTATTGGTTCCAGTTTATTGGAATTAATATTTCATACTGAACAGTCAGAACCACAGTCTGTGATCAGCATTGCACCTTGCCCTATCCCATCTGAAGCTGCCAGTGCTTACAAGCTTTCTGGGTCTCTTGGTATCCATGCATGTGCCCAAGTCAGACTTTGCACTGAAACCAGCTCTGTAAGCTGCCACATGCTATCTTGAGCACCAAGAGGGTCATTTCAAGGAAGAACCTCAAAAATTAACTAAGTTTTCCCTACTACGAACTCCCCATGAGGATTTGTTCCTTGCACCATTGGCTAAGGCCTGAGCAGAAGGGTCCTGCATCGGACAGGGAAAAACAAACAGTGTTCCTTTCCATTCCTGTCTCCTTTCTGGGGACATTGTGTCCCTGTGCTAGGCACAGATGTGAGGGAAGAGATGCTCCAACTCTTGCACACAAGACATAAACACTCTGGATCTCCATGAGCCATTTTCTCGTTCCCCAGATTCTATATTTAGCAGCACTAATGCAACTGAAAATAAACACCTTGGGTTACATTTAGCAGATGATGGATTTTTTTTCTTTATTCTTTAACTATTTCTCAGGTTGCTGATCGTGTTCTCTCATTTGAATTCCAGGGCCACACGACAGCTGAGCTGTTCCTTGGTTGGCTGCTGGCATCAACCTTAACCCTGCGCTGAAGCTGGGAGGCCCTTTGATAAGCTCAGAGAGACAAACCTGTGGCATGACTAATACTGGAGCAAACGGTAGGCTTGGTTTCTTGCTCAGTCTTCAGACTTGTTCTTAAGAAGCGATTGGCATCGGAGAGCTTTGCATTGCTGCTGTTTAATGTGATATCATTTATTAAGGAACCTGCCAGTGGGGGGCTTGGGTAAGGAAAAAGAAAGCATCAGGCCCTAGAAGTTGCTTAAATTATTTCTCAAAGAAAGTTTTTCAAGCTTGCACTGTATTTCACAACTTAAAAATTGGCCTATGTCAAAGAAAAAAGATTAAGTAACAGATCTGTTTTAATGACAGCAGCCCTTTGCTATCATGTATAAAAGGTTTCTTGTATCTCTGCTGCTACCAGTGGAAAAGGCACTGGGCTGGTTCCGAATTTTGGTGATCATTAACCACCCTGGTGTGATAAGGCGTGAGGCAGTTAATTACAGTTTTTCTGGCATATTGTTTCACTGATCTTGGAAACTGGATTGATTTCAGTGAGTTTGGGAACTGCTAAATTAGGTTAGAGCATGATGAGGTTTCAAGAAGCCAGGCTGAGTCACCACTCAAGCAGCGAGGGATGATGTCTCCCAAACTAAGCTTTGTCCCCCGAGATGTCCATCCCCACTGCATTAGTTTCCTTGAACGGCAAGGTCTGCGGAGAGGCTGGCAAAGCAGACCCCAGGAACCACCCCTATGAACTGCTGACTGCTTTCCTCGGGGGCTGCAGGTCACAGGAGCGCCGAGGGCCAGGTGCATACAGAATGGAAATACAGATTACGTACAAGGAACAGTACAGGATGCTTCATGAAAGTCCACACTTTGAAGAGATTGATCAAAACATGATCCCAGAGCTGTTTTTTTCCTAAAACCTGTATATGAGCTGGAGTTTTACTCTAGTATTTAGAGTACCACACATCATTAGGGGCTTATAAGGTATAACCGGCAATTTGAGGACAGAGTTGTTCCTCTACTCCTGCTCCTATAGCTGAGCTAGGATTTCTGGCAAAAGACACTTCACATACAATATCTAGTTTCTGTAAAAGCTTTTTCGAGTCATTTTTGCTTTGAGAGTGCTGGTCTAAATGCCTCACATATCCCACGGGCCAAGTTCTTTACCTCAGGGTGCATGGTGGCATTTATGGGGAAGCCGCAGTGAGCGGCAGGAGTACATCACAGGGGAGGAAACACAGCTTACAGGACAGAGTGGAAGCGTGATGGGTCTGAAGGAAAATGTTCCCGAGGCACTCTGGACACTTACTAAAGCACAATTCTACGTATAACGGACTTGAAATAACATATTATTGTTAAACATCAAAATATTTTTTTACATTTTTGAATCATGATTTTCAGAAGCCTTCAGTTTTACACATAAGTTACTATTTTCTATGCAGGATGAAAATAAAGATCAAAGTATTAGGAAATTATGAGAAATTGACATTCTGACATTTTTTTCCTTAGCTGTACTTATTTCATTCTATTTCTTGTAACTGAGCCTCAGAATGATTGTATTTCCACATAGTTTTCAATCCAGCAATCTTTTGTTGATCTTTCAGTAGAAGAGTTTTTGTTAAATCTGAATTAGGATTTAATATGATGAAGAATCAAACCAAATTAGGCTGCATAAACTCCATGGTAATTTTTATGTTTATGTGGAAATCAATGAAACACTTGTCTGTACCAAGGACCTAACTGAGGTGGAGATTCCAAGTACTTTTTTTCTGAAAAAGAATCCTCCAATTCTAGTAAGTACTTGTCCACAGTAAATAAATCGGGTATTTTTACTCCTTCAGCTGTGTTTTGTTTTGTTTTGTTTTTCTAAAGGAGGAAAGGTTTGCTTTGCAATTTCTGCACTTGAATATTTCATGTCTCTTTTCTCTTACTTTCACATAAACAGATATAATCTTTACAGACTACATCATAAGGGATACAAAACCATATATAAGGCTCAGTTTGTCACGTAAAAATCCTTTTTTGTCATATCAACTTTAATTTTTTAGTAAAAGCCAAATGAAAATGAGGTGGGTAAAAGACTTCTGTTTTCCCACTTGACTATGTATATTGCCAAGCTGAGAGCGCCTTGCATTCCTATTTGTTGGCTACCTACAGTCAACAGTGTACAGTGACTGACATTTAGGATGCAAGAAGTATAAAGTGGAAAAGAACAAGAATACAGTAAAATCTGACTGTTATTTGCATGCATTTTGCTGGAGCTGCATAGTAAACACCTACATGGTGTTTGCTGTCATGCTTTGAGCTCTTACCTAGTGCTGGGCAATTTATTATTCTCTCAGCCCATTAACCAAACATAGTTGAAAAATTAAATGTTGTGGGGTAAGAAGTGGGGCAGAAACTACCCAGAACTTTAGGCTGAATTTTGCAATTTTCTCCCATAAAAAACAGGAGACCAGAATTATGAAAATACCGACCTTTTTTATTTCACATTTTAAAGACATGTTTCATGTTGGAAAAGTAAAAAAAATATTCCAATGCCTTCAGGAAGAAATATGTTAGTTGGCTTTAAAATTCTATTTCTCATTTTGCAATTAACCTAAAGGAAAAAGTGAACATTTGAATTGATTCTATGTTGGTCTGCTGGTTTTGTAAAAGATAAAACTCCATTTCATTTCTATCCCAACATTTTTTTTCTTAAATTTGGCAAATTATTCCAAAACTTTATTTGTCCAAACACACTGGCAACATTTAAGTTATCGGAAATGTCATCTGTTATGCAAGAAAATTGTGTTTTGCAGCATAAATCAAACAGTGAAAAAGGAGCACGGTGAACACTGGACCTCCCTAAATCAAGCTCAGAGGATTTTATCACGGCTGTCTTCCAGCACAGATGATTCATGCAGACTATTAGACATGAGAGATTCACCCCTCATGATTCAACAGTAAAACTCTGCAAGAAAAAGTCTTGGTGCTTCTGCGTGCGTTACTCCAGAGCTGTGTACAGAGTCTAAACAGGAGCTCCACTCAGCTGCCATAGAAATTCTGGGTCAATGGGGGGATAACGCTCCTGACGTGGTGTTCTCCATTAGTGCAGCTCTGAGCCACCAACTGTGCATCCTCTGGTCTGCAAGCCTGAGCTCTCCACACTGTGCTTTAGAGTTCGATTCTAAAAGACACAGGGCCCCACTTTGAGACTCTGAACCTATGTTCTTCCTGCAGTAGTGCCCTGCGAAAATCAACAGCTCCCTGTTTGATTTGTTCTTCCGAAATGAAACGTTCTGGTTCAGCGCCTGGATATGTATAAATAAGGTAATGACCATCTAGATGTAAAAGAGCTGATGCTAACACGTAACAAGCTGCTAAAAATGCTTATTTAATTCCAGATTTCTGATTTACACCTGAATGACTGCAAATGCCATGGTACTGGAAAGGGAGATGTTCACCTGTTCAGCATTAAAGCCAATTTGCCAGACTGCAGAAGCAGAGTTGTGATATGTGCAATGGCCTGCTGTTGGAAAGGAACTTTTTTCCCCTAAATGTCATGTTCATTTTTTCTGGTGCTGCAGCTCTGGTGGTTTAAACTACAGAACAGCACGTTTGATGGCGAAGCACACGGTTCTGTGTTTATTGCTGCTGCTGCTGCCCTGTACTAGTTTCTTATTATTCACTCAAACATCTAGGAGGACTGCTGATGTTTCCAGATGTTATGACCATGAAGAGTTTGCGTAACTTAATGCATGATTTTAATAACTAATAGAATTAGTAAGATATTAGAAGCGTTAGGCATTGAAAGCAAGTATACCTATTGTGCAAAAGTGTAAATTTTCTTACAAAGACTGACAGATACTAATAAAAAAACTGAGGCTGCTCAAAGTCCATGGGAATAGATCTTTGTACAGACAAGAATAAAAACTTGCTATATGTGCAGTTTTGGAACATACATTAAAGAATCTCACAGCTATAAAAAAGCCAAATTCAGATTTACCATAGGTGTAACTTAAGAGAAAAAAATCGAACAAGGCACAGTAGCTTTCTCCACTTACATTCCTTGCATTAATAGCTGTAATTGTAATGTGGAATGTGAATTAATGAAATATGCAAAAAATCAGGATAAACAGATGAGTGTGTTGGGGAGAAGAAGAGAAAAACACTTTCTCAGAAGTCTGTGGAAGGAAGAGGCAAGTGAGACTGCCTGAGTTTTAGGATTTAAACACACGTCACCAAAAAGTGATCAGTACTTCTGGCTCCACTACCTTGCTCAGTGTCACGTCTGGCACCAGCAGTTAGTCTGAAATTACTCTAATCACTGTTCATTTTCTCCTCTTAGCTGCTTCGCTTTGAGAGCTGACGCAGCCCAGCTGCTGATGGATTTGCACGTCACCTCCTGCCTCCACTCCGCTGCTGTAGCACCAGCCTCTCTCAATGCCTCCACCATAAATGCCTCCACCTCTGCCAGTGCCTCCTCCAGTGCCTTTCAGGTTTTCTACAGCCTCTACCTCTGCCAAGCATTTGGAGCAGGGGCCCCAGAGCCCCTGGGCTGGAAAGGACCCTGGAGACCATCTGGTCCCAGCTTCTGCTGAAAGCTGGTGCTTACCCAGGACCTCATCAGGCCAAGCCTGGAGTGTTCCCTCCCTGAAACGCTTGCACAGTGATACCCCTAGCTCTCCCTCACAGCCCTTTTGGTCCTTCACCAGCCCCTCCGTGCATTCACCACCCACCCCACCATGGTCTGCGCAAGGCGGGAGACAGGCCAGGGCTGGTGAGCCACAAGTTCGTTGGGCAGTGTGCCGATGGGGCAGCCCACAGCCAGCGTGCAGAAGGGAAGGCAGAGACGTGGCCGTTCTCCCTCTCAGCACCAACAAGGGTTTCCTTCTCCGTCTAGGTGTTGTTTTACAAGAGAGCAAGAGCGAGCCTGGAGCACATGCCTCGGGCCCCCCTCAAACTCTCCCATTCCAAGATCCAGTCTGCTTGCAGAGCCACGGCCAGGCCACGCGCTAACCCTGGGAACCCTCCAGGGCAGAGCCAACCATCCACAGTCGGTGTAGTGCCTGGCTCCGGGGCGGAGAGGGCTCTCTTCGCGTCTCCCTGCTAACAGAATAAACATAATTGTTATTAATGATGATTGCTTTTAAGGGAGCTGTGCTGTGCACACTGATAGAAATGTTCCCATTACGATAGTTTTGTACAAACAGCAACTGCTGACAAATCCCCTTCTCTCCTGATATTTCTTTATTAATGATCAGACTCCTGATGGTGCAATATAGCTGCAAGAGCCCTCCCCAGTATTACGTTTGCTTGCCAATACCCTATTAGTTACATGGCACAAGAGCCTGATGGGGAGAAGACTATTGTTGACATCAGGGGATTTTTTTTTTCTCCTAACTGGAGCTAATACACTGTTCTGCTTAAAGATCCACTAAGAGAACCAGCAAAAATAAGTCTAGCGATGCTCCTTGCCTAAAGAATGCCTTTTCACATGGCCCCTGTAATAAAGAACGAGGCTAGCAGGATTTGCTTTGGTCTGCTTCAGCTTGCAAGATCTCATGATCGCTCCGTGTACGTACAATGGTTAATGCAGTGAGGTTTTAGCTTCAGTTGTGGCCTCTGTCCAGGCCGTGCAGCCCTGCAAATTTCCACTACGTATACTGGGATCCTGCAGATCAAAGTCTCACAGTCAGAAATCTCTTGAACTAATGCCTTTGTTTGCTGCAGGGATTGTGAGGAACACCTGCAAGCAGCTGGACAGACGAGTCCCCCTGGGGAAGGACAGACAGGCCCCACAGCCAAAGCCTCCCTCACACCCTCGGTGGGGCTCCTCTTGAGACGCACACGCCTGCTGCCTGCTGCTGGGCCCGGATGAGGCATTTCAGCCAGGAACACTGACTCAAGGGCTCACGGGACCGGCCGCTTCTCCTTTTCCTGGTAACTTAGTGCCCTGTGGTTTTGAGCGGGGAACTTTGGGGTCACGCGCTAGACAAAGAGCCCCCGGCCATACAGGGAGCTGCTGTACGGCCCAGGCGCAGTGCCCCGGGCACCCGGCTGTGCCAGACCCACGTGAAGCTCAGCTTCATGTACCATCCAGCAAATGATGGCATCAGAAGGACAGTGTGTCTGGCACCACCATAGTTCAGAAAATATACTGGTTCATGTGATTTTAAAAGCAGTAATTTTATTTCTTAAAATAAGAGACTCTTCAAAGACATGAGAAAGAAATCAAACATTAAAATTTAACACACCCAAATGTGGACACTGTGAGGTAAGCAAAGAGAGGTTCTGCAGTTCAGGCACGCTTCTTATCATCTGTTCATGGACTGTCTTGCTGTAACTGTGTGATATGATTACATTGAACACACAAGACAGGAATTTCTCTGTCTCAATGCTGCTATGCAAAGAACTGGTTCCTTTTTAACTCTGGAAGACAACCTTTTTGTTAAAATCAATTTGGTATGTTATGTGATTAATTCTTTTTTCAAACACTTCTGAGGTGAAGGTTGGAAGATACAAACTTCTACCCCCAGTACGGCATTACGTTAGATCATGCTGTAAATGAGCATAACGAGGGATGGAGTGATTTGGCTTGCACCACACGTGGACCCTCTGACTTTCCTAGCCTGATGGACCGCGTCACACCAAGGGCAGGTTGATGGAAGGCACCCTTTGCTGTGTCCCCATAAGGATGGAAGTAGTCAGGTGGAGATCGAGATGGACAGTAAACTACTCACAAGATAAATACATTTTAGAGGTATTACACATAAAGGATACTGCCAGAGAGGTCGTATCCTCACCTAGCTGGTAAATAATGCATGGCTTTCTGAAAGGGACGAGATCACAGAGAGTGGGAGGCTTGAGAAACGCAAAAGCCTCATCCGACAAACCCGCCACGGCTGACCAACAGAGCAAGCATCCTCGCTGCGATGAGTCAGTAGTACAGTCAGGCCAAACGGCGTCTTCACCACTTTTGTGGTCCATTCCCTCCTGGGTTGTTTTTCCTCCTGTCTTTGGAGCTGTCTCCTGTCTCCCTGGGGTGCTGCTTCTGCCACTCACTCGGTAAGCAAGAGACATTCCCACACAGAATACCTCAGTTTTGCTCTCCTGTGTCCATACCTGCAACTTTCTCACTGTGTATTTTCTCTGGCCCACTCCTCGACCCTCCCTGGAGATGCATTGCCCCTGCATTCCCCGTGCTGCTCTGTCCCCAGCAGCCTGTTTCCAGCCACAGCCCCTGTGGCATCCCATTTACAAAGGCTGATCCATTTCAGTGGTGGATTTCTTATTCTCAAAGTGACACGAAGACATTGGGAAATAAAAAAAAAATCGGTTTTAAATGAAAACATTTTAACTATGTTCAGGTTATTAAACAATTTTTAACTTCCAGTGAAATTTAGATTTCTGAAAAAAAGTATTATTTTGAATGTGAGAGCTGGCATTTTTCATTTTAAAACTGTTGGAAAAAATGTTGGGAAAAAAAAGTCCCTTCTCCCTTTTAGTCAGAACTAGTTGCTAAACTGCAGTGAGTTAGGTTCAGCCTCTCTCCAAACTGAATTTGAAGGGAATTCATTATAATGAACTGTCATATTTAAAAATATATCAACACAAGTTAAAGTCTGAATCACTTAATACCACAAGAATTTTCATCTAACAATAGCTATCCTCTCTTCTTTGAAGTTTCTCACAAGCACCAATGAGGTAAAGGCACAAACAACATGCCTTTAGCTTTGGAGCAAAAGATTTATATTCACCACAAAATTCTACCCGTCCCCTTGCAGGTTCCAAGACATTTAATAATTCGAATTGAAAACGGCTGGTCCACAGCAGCAGAAGAGCCTTCCCATGCTGTCCAGTACTCCTTTATAGAAGAAAGGTTAGTATTCCTTTATCATACATTAAACATTATTCTGAAACTAGGGTTGACCGGAATTTTTCTGAACAGCATTTTTTTTTTTGTTAGAGAAGTCATGCCATGAAGTTGAGCATTTTCCACAGGAAAGTACTGACTTTAGAAAAAAGTAATGGAAATAATTATTGCTTTCATATAATTCAATGTGTTTCATTTTGACTTAATAGGTTATGAATAAGGTTAAAACTATTCCAAACAAATGTCCTTACTTTATGGGATCAAATACTTCAAAAAGAGCTGTTAGACACTTTCAGATAGGATTTTCTTCAATTCTTACTTCATAGGCAACTTTGAAAATCTAACTTTTTCTTTCAATTCATGACAAAATGAAAAGTCAAACTATTCTGAACAGCAAGAGGAGAATTCCATAGAGGAGAAATCGACCAACTCTGTTATAAGATCATTAGATGAACTACATATGCAGTCTGACCATGCAGACACACAGATTTTCATATTACTGTAAATTCTCATGTAATTTTATTCCAGGAATTAAGAATACATTAAAATACTCACTAGCTAATGCAGGTAGGAAAGAAAACTTTAAACATATTAAGTAAAAGCAGACTTGCACTGTGATACCTCCATAAACCTGCACAAAACATGTACTTCTGCCAGGAGCTTGCAGTTCATCCCTGTGAATTAGTAAAATTAAGATTGATAATAATTTTAATATATTGCCTTTTCACTGATGATAATTTGAGCAGAAACGCGAAGCTAATGTGTTTATCTGCTGGTAATGAATGGAATGACAAGCCCGTGATGAGCAATAGCTGGTGCTGCAGACAGCAGCGATGGGGATGCGGGCTGCCATCGGACAGCATGATCCAGGTGAAGATATTGCTATATCGCTATAAGCCAGCTGCTCATCACTTCTTCCTCTCCAAATCCTCATTTCTGCCCATTTACCAACTCAGCTGAGAGCTCTGGGTTACAAAGGGAAACAAGAATATTACATAGCAGGAGGCATGTAATCCCTCATAGAACTTTTTGGTGGGAGCACTCAAATACTTTCTGAATTCATTCCAGAAAGTACCTGAATTCCAGTAATTTTAGGATAGCCTGTATTGCAATTTCATTATTAAATCTTTCAACACAATGAACATCACAGCTTTCACTTTAAGGGACAATTTTAAATTTTATAGTGTGCAGAAAAGCTAACACAGGTACAGGCTTGAAATAAACAAATAAAAAAATGAGAGAAATGGAACATTTCAGCTAGTGAAAAACTTGCTCTTCAAGGCAAATTTATTTGCAGTAGACACAGTCACTCTTCTCTGCCCTTCTCCAAGCATACCACCTGTTTCCATATTTTGTTAAAAAATCTAAAACATGAAACCTCGAATCCAAAACATTCTGATTCAGGATGGTACCTGGAGCTACAGTTTGCTTACTTTGTGATCCAATTCTCCCCTACAGACAAGATCTACATCTTCCATTAAGAATCAGTATTCTCAGTATTCCACCTTCTGATAGCATGCCAAATAACAAAACGTAAATTTTTTTTGCCAATATTTTTTCATTAAAAAATTATTCTCTTTTATGACCATCAAATTGCCCCAACAATAAAAATAAACAAACCTTTTCCTTGATACTGAGAGCTTACAATATGGGTTTCTTCTCTAAAATGCAATAAATGAATGCTATGATATCAAATATTCCTTAATGTAAAGTCAAATATTTGCAACAAGTCGCACACAAAGATAGATCGAAGCTGAAATGAACTCACCGTTTCACGTGAACACTTTTGTTAACATGCATTAAAACACTCCCAAGGTCTTTGCTCACTTCTAGCATTAAATCAGATCAATCTCAGCAGAGCCTGAATGGCACTTGAGGGATGACCTGCTGCAGCCCAGCCCCGACGTGAGAGCCGGGTGCCCGGGGGGGGAACTCTGAGCACTGGGCAAACAAGAGGCAAGGAGAGGTGGGGCAAGAAATGTTGTACTAACACACTCAAGACAAGTTCCTTGTATGATATCCAATGGCCAACAGTGCTAGAAGAGTGTAGTGAGACAGAAGCTGCCCACCCCCCTCTTTTATCTAGCTACCCCAACCTCAAACTGATCCCCGCTGCTTAACTGACCTTAGGCTGTCCTTTCCACAGCCAGGCACTAAAGCTTGATTCCTTTACAAATCTAACCTTTAGATCTGACTTCCAAAGGTACATCTGCCTCCACCTGAGGCCTCAGCTGGTGTACGCTTAGATGCCTCCCTGTTCTTAAAATAAGATTTTGTGACCCTGCCTCAGGAATTGTTTTCCCATCTTATTCTAACACTCACAGAAGAAACTGCAGACAAAAGAATAAGTGAAATGTATTTCCTTGCAGTCCTTCACTATCCCCTGTCAAGTGTGAAAAAATTAAAAATGTTTAACAAATGAAGTCAAAATTGAAAATTAATATTTAAAAATTAAGTGGAAATTGGGACTTTTTACAGTGAAATGGTCCTAATATCTTTTTCTAAATAGTTTTCTGAATAATAAACCATTTTATTATTAAACTTAGCAAACTTTCACTCACCTCTGCTTTTCTCAGTTTGATTTTGATTCCTTCAGTCCCAATTATTTTGTTGGATGCACAAATCTCAAGTCTAGCCCCTGGATCCTGCTGCTTAGTTAAATCTCTTCAATGTCTGATACAATCAGTTCCACAGAATATAAGATTTCTGACCTTTGGATCTAACTGCATCATACCTTTGATTTTATATAGTTGCCCCCAAGTTGCCAAGGATGAAATCCTGTCTATACTGATGAATGGACAAGAAGCAGAAGTAATGTTTACAATCCGGATGTTCAGATTTGTTGGTGTCTCTCACATTTTTCTGCACTGCAAAACTCAGATTTGTCATGACATTGCAGCTGCTTGCAAGCCCATAATTTGTGTGTGCGTATGTGTCATGTGAGGACAAAGGTGAAGTTGTGTTACTGCTAGGCCCACCTAAAAAGCTGAGAGCAGGTTCCTTACATAGGAGTTTCTGAATCCCAACTGCCGAGACCCGAGCAAAGCATTCAACCGGGGGGCTTTAGCATGCCCATTTACATGAATAATAACTCTTAGTGCAAGCCTATGCAGTGACTCGGCAGAAATTACACTGAGGAGCAATCAGCAGAAGTTTTTATTTTAGCCTTACCTTTACAGCGAGGTAGCAAACTATTTAACCAGACTGAAGAGGCAAAACTCCCATCAAAATCAATTTATGCTTGCCTACATTATTTGAACTGATACTTTATATTATTTCTGGAGCAACCTGTAGAAAAAAGTAGAAAAAAAGACCCGTACTGATGGTAGTTTACAGCTTAAATTACACACTTGTAGTCCCAAAGGAATTCAAACAACAAGGAATTTGTCTGTCTCTGATCAGATGATGTAATGTTGTACCAGAAAGCATGTGATATCCCTTGTTCCTAGAGGAGTTATAACGAGGTGACATTTACAAGCATTCAGCTCATGAATTATGGGCTCTTGAAATAGGAGTTTTCTAATGGGAGCACTATTCCATCCAGAAGAAAAGATTCTTTTATGCTGTGGAATCCTATAGCATTATGATAATAGCATGAAGATTTATTACTCAAAGCCCAGAGGGGAAATACTTTGTAGATCAGAAGAGAAAATATTACATCATGTTCTCAGTGCTTATGAGATACTATGACACAAAATACAATATCTACTTGATAGGTTTCAGGTGGTAGAGGTTTAGACATTAATGGCAGCCGCTTCATGACAACAAGGTTTTATGAACCAGTTTATCTCTTTAAAGATATATCTGAAATGCCACTATGCTGATATTAAACAAGGGAAGAAATCAAAGCAGAAGGCAGTATGACATTTTGGAAATGGACTAAAAACCAGATGCTAGGTCTGAAAGTCATAAGACTGCAAACGCACCCAACAAGCAAAATCTGACAAAAACAATACTAGGATTGGCTTCTGGTTCCAGATAAAAATGTCATTTATTACTTCAGACCTTGTTACGTAAGTTGTCCACACAACAGCATGGACTTCCTTTACAGCATGGACTTCCTTTAAAAAGACAAAAAACAAAACCTTTAGCAACATGTGATCCTATTAAATCACTGCTTAGTTTATCTTGTGATTCAAAACCTCGGTAATCCAATGTCAGCAGGTTAATAAAATACTTTTGAAGGGCATAAATAAATCACTTCCCATTGTCCTAACAGGACCTAACCTAGCCTCATCTGGTGCTGGGGAAAAGAAGATTATGGCACCATGAGAAGCAGGGCATATTCCACACTGACCATTGCTCATGTGAGAAACAGACTCCTCGAGATGTATCTGCAGAGTTAGTCGTGATTTAATCATAGAGGGTTATCCAGCAGGGGTTGTCTTATAGGGACTTGAATCTCCTTTTGTGTGTATTAGTATACAGGGCAGCTGTGTTGCATTTACTCATCCACATGAATAAAACTGATCGGGGTGGATAAGAAAGACTTAAAAATGGATGGCCAACCTTGGACCTTATTCAAAACGTGCAGCCCAATAACGTCAGCCTCTATATGCTGTAGTTGACTCCATTTTCTCTTTGTGGAGTAAGGTAGATTTTTGCCTCACAGATTTTTTAGGTTTTGGAAGAAAGTGACATTGAGTCCTCAGCCTACCATATAGGCAGAGGCCTTCTTCAGTCTTACACAGTTGTTACCACTGACGATGTCTAAGGCCCATAGACTTGATTCAGGACTCCATTTCCAGGCAAGCAATCCTCCAGCACGTGTTTATGAAGAAGAGATAGCTACAGCCCTAGTAACTTCCCTGGACAGCTGTGACTGGAGGAAATTATGGGCTGACAGCCCAATCAGTGAAGCAAGGTTTTATTTTCGTCTCCGCAGCTGACCTGGATGTTCAGTTCTGGGTATGTTGCAAGGGTGTGAAAGGGGTAGAATTTCTGAATCCTGATCTGTTTTATTATGGATGGTGAAAGTTCTTCCTTAATACTCAGTCTTGTTTTTGAAATTCACTCTTTTTGGAGAACTGGACCAGGACAATGGCATGCATATCAAGATCCTTCCCAACATGACTGAGCACTTTGGGAATTCCCTTCCCCATTCCAACCAAGATGCTGAGAGATTCATTAGCATTGCTCAGTGGAGTTCCCCAGCATCATTCGCAAGAACTTGGTCACTATATATAGGGCTTGGAGAGAGGGAAGGCTTTGTCCTTGGAAAAAGGGAGTGTGCAGAATGCCAGACTTGACCTGTAATTGCAGGCAGAAGCATTTAATATGACAGGTGGCCTATCTTCTTTTTGCAGAGAGTCTTGGTTGAATCAGCCTGCTTGGAAAGAAGGAGAGGAAACAGGGAAATGACTATAAAAGACCAATTTTACACATAAGTTAAAAATACACTGTTACTGTTCATGATTTTGCCCATATACTTCTAAATCTGAGGATTCATTGCAATATTGCTCTTGTGGTTGTAATATTGCTCCTCATACCAGAATTGTTCTCTTCAGGATCACACTGACAGCCTTGTGTCTTTCGTTGCCATGAGAAAACTGCCTCAGATTTATCTTGCCAAGTCTTCTGAATCAATCACCTGAGTCAATGCTAGCTAACATTTTACTTTTAAAATACAATAGTTCTGAAATAGAATCTTTATTTCTAAAATAAAGGATGTAGCTTGGAACCACTGAAAACAGAAAGGTCGCACAGCATGGCAAGGCTGTCTAATATCTCCAAACATACAGAATAAATAAAAATATGAACAGATAGATTCACTGAAGTGTAGCTATACAAAGAACTTCTTAGTGCCAAAGAGAATCAAATCCAATAAAGGTGTTATATAATTGGTATTTGGTTATGGTTACGCTGATCAAGATCAAATGTTACTACTATCAAAAAGTTTTACAAAAGATAATCTGATTACTGTGCTACTTCAAGTCTCCAGGCTATTGACAGGTTCTTTTAATGACAGAACAGGTATTCTGTTAGAGACGAGAGGCTCTGCTCAGAAAGGTATAAACATAAAGGCATTAAAGTAACTATCAGATCTCTTGATAGGCCTAGGTTGAAAACACAAACCCAGAAGGTGCAAAACACTTCTTCTGAGGTCTCTGTTGTTTGGAGACATCCTGCTCTCAAAGCTGTGCAGTGCAAATTGCAAATGTGGCTTTGTGGGCAGATCTCAGCAGTTTATTTTTACACACTGCTAAATACGAACACTCACGCATTAGTAAATCTACTTGCAAATGCATTTTGAAAACATTTGTAATTTTTTCCCTCATATCTCCATGTAGAAAGAATTTCCAGGCACAAATACCTGTGAAAAACAGCTGTGATTGTTAGAACTGGAAACTAGAAAGTGCTTAAATAATTCACATTTATTACACAGTGACAGCAAGCAAACTGTGCCTTCTACAACCCAAGGAACAAACGCGTTTTATTTCACATACCAGCCTACAGGAGACTGTCCGCACACCTCAGCAACTGTGTTGGCATTTGATACAGGCTTTGCTTCAGATGAGGGGAAAAACCCCAATTACACTTCGCTCTTCCGTTGACTTCAGTGACAGTGTTATGTACAGAACAATACTGGACCAGACACAAATATTAATTTTCCATTTATGAGTAACCAGAATGAAGTTTCATTCATTTTGGATTTAAGCCAGTAGAAAATAGCCTCTCCAGTTGTTCACCCACTGAATCCTCAAAGACCTTCTGGCTTGTAGGTCATGGTACTAAGCCAAAACGTATGATTACAACTTGCCTGATTCCCTTAAATAGCAGTTCATGAGAATGATGATGATTGTCAGGTGGGACAGAAGGGGATAGCGCTGGGACTGTGCACAAGTATATGCACTAAAACATTAGAGAAGCAGCAGATTCTTCCCTGAATGACCAAACGACCAGAGGAGTCTCAGGTGAGGTATGAGAAAAAAAGTCCAAGCCACAGAAATTAATTCTCCTCCCTGAAAAGAAGCAATTATAAAAAGCCCCACTTCTGTCATAGAAGCCCAGCTCCAACACACAGTCAGAGACAAAAGCACTGCAACACCCTGTGTAATTAATACTTTAGCAGCAGGCTGATCTGAGTCAGCCACAGAGTACACTCCACTGTGGTGAGAGTAAGAAGCACCTGTCCCACAGAAGACATTTCCAATAAGAGGAAGTTGCGAAAACCAGCGACCGTCAACACTGATTCTGCCCAGCAATTTGTATAATTGCCTGCTGAGCAGATGAAATTATTTTGCTCGGCTTCTGTGAGTCATGGAGCCAATCCCTACCATCTTCTGGAGCTCACTTGGCTAGATGATGATGTCTTGATCCTATAATCAAACCTGTGAAGGGAAAAAAGGGCCTGTCCTCAGGATGAAGGAAGATCAAGGCTGTAGCATAAGGGTGGGGCAAACCTAAGAGTGCTTATTATAGGAAGAGCTGGCAAGGATGCCTCATATTAAGGTCATTTTATGTTTTGTCTTACATACCCAACATTAAAATGATGCCTTACATNCTCTACACTTGCTCTTGTTAATCTTGCTCTTGTTATTTTTAGAGTATGAAAAGGTAGGAACCTTCTAAGATGCCAAGTGTAACAAGTTGCAGCAGTCACATCTTTTACTGACGCCCCACCAACCCTGGGTTAAATCCGACGAGATTTAGAAAGCCTGCTTGGCTTGCTCTTAAGCACCTACAGCCTCTCTCCAACAATCTTTTACACCGATGGCAGGGAGGTGAGGTCTTTGGAAACGGGGAGCACACAGACATGGCTTTCAACGGGAAGTTTAAAGAAAGGATACTGTTCCTTGGGAACTGACAAACTACCCTTCCCAGCCTGTATCTTCTGTGGCCACAAAATGTTCACATTAGTATGTTCCTTCTGAAAAAGGAATGCGATCTACATAAAACCGCTTTTCTCTCTTGAGGCACAGTCTGCTCTCCAACCAAACCCGTTCACCAGGAACAAGGACCCGCACAGCTGGAACAATCCCTGCCCAGCCCGGGCCCCTGAACAGCGGGTTCCACCGCCTGAAGAGCGGACCCTGCGCAGTCCCAGGGAAACACCCGGCGCTCTGGAGCCCGCAGGGTGCGGTAAGCCAAGCGCGCTGCCATTGCGGACATTATTGCGGGCTGCGGGCAGCCCCTCTCGCCCCACACACACACAGACCTGCCCAACGGCCGCCACGCCACGCGCCGCCTCCCGCGGACAAACCCCGCCCACGCGCGCAAACCCCGCCCCACTCCCCGGCTGCTGCGCTCTCCCCCCACCGCGCATGCGGAAAACCGGGGGGAACCGGCTCACACGCGACATCCGGGCATTCCGCCCCTGCCCCGTGGCCCCACCCCTCCCTCCGAGGCGGCTGCGCAGCCGCGGGGGTAGAAAGGCGGTGCCGGTGGATCACGGCCGCGCGCGTTCCCGCCGTCCCGCTCCGCCCCTCGGCAGCGCCGGTGAGGCCAGGCCGGGAGAGGTGAAGCGAGTGCCGCGACGGCGAGAGCCCGGCGGGAGAAGGGGCGAGGCGCGGCGCGGCGCGGCGCTGTCTCCCGCGCCCTGCTGCCTGCTGAACGACAGGGACGGGTGAGCCGCAGCTGACTGCAGCCGGCGGGGCGAGCCGCGGCCTGTGCCCCCGACGGGGCTGCGTGCCGCTCCGGGCCGGCGCTGGCTGCCTGGCAGCCGGGTGGTAAACAAATGGCGGCGCGGCAGGGCGAGGGCCTGGGGTCGCGGCGGGGCGGGAGTAGCTGGGGCCCGGTGGCGGCTCCCCGCCGCCCTGACAGGTCCCGGGCAGGAGGCGGGGGCGGCGCTGCCCGTAGCCCCTTGGAGGGGGCCGCGGGGGGTTTGGTGTCCGTGTTCCGCCGGTGTCTCCTCCTCTCTGCCCGCCCCTCCGGCTCCCCAGGGCCCAAAGTGCTGAGTGTGTGTCGGTGGTAACGTGCCATGTAGGGTGGCCGCCCCGCCCCTGCGCCTGGCCCCTCCGCGGGTGGCGGAGCGGGTCCCGGTGCTGCCGTTTCCTCTTAACCCGCCGCGCGGCCGCGGGCCGGGGTGTCGCGATAGCACGTGGAAAGGGGTGGGGCCGGGGGCTGCCTGCTGCAGTCGGGAGAGTCTCCTTTCTGCGTGGAAGGTGAGGGGAAGAGAGCAACTAGTCCAGAGGTATTGCTGAAATCCTCTCGTCCCCCCGTTCGTGTATGTCGAGGAGCTGTGCTCGGATCGCGCAAGGGTGGTGGTTTGTCTCTTCTCTCAGGGTCTTTTTTGGTGGCTGTTATCGATATGCATTGGGACCTTGTTTTTCCTCCTTTACGAAGGTGAAGCAGGTTGTGTAGCTGTGAACCTGTAGCCCCGCAGGTTGGCAGTCAGAGGTGCCCAGGGAGGTGGCAGCAGCCTGTTGAACGGCACGTACGTTGGAACAGTTGTGTGACCGTGCTTCCAAAAGTTCCAGCACCGCTGGTGGGTGCAGCAGGTCTTCTGAATACTCCAGGGAAAAAAATCCATGGGCTGGAGAGACGGCTTTCTATTGTTCGGTAAAGTTCTGCTTGGATTTGGCTGAAGAGCTTTTCATAATCCTTGTTTCCCTTTTCCTGATTATGTTGTTAGTGTGCCAAAATAAGTGTGTGTTAGCATACTAATCCAAAACGGGCCTGTGCTGCTGTAGCAACAGCATCACCTTGCTTGTGCTGGCACTTAGGGCAAGAGATCTAGCTCTGCTTTCTCTAGAATCAGTGTGTGCCACTGGATAGTTGAGTCCTTTCCCTGGACAGCTGCTGCCTTCCGCTATGTGTTAATGCCATACACCTGAATTTGCGCTGTGGTCTGGAGGGTTAAGGTTCATGCACCTCTGCTGATGAAGATGTTAGTTATGCTTACTTATGATCTTGTCTTCTCCACCCCTCTCCCAAGAGTGAAAAAAAAAAAATAAATTATTAAAAGAATTCTGGTTGGTAAGCAAGTTAAAGAACTGGAAGACTGAAAAATACGTGGGCTACTTTAATCCATCTTCCCCTCCATATGGATGTGAGGGTCTGTGTGTAATTTCTCCTTAGTGGTTAACTTTCATCCGGAGAAGAAATAGATTCAAAAGGTAGATTGGGGTTTTATTACAAGCTAAGACTTTTTGTGGGGTCTCTGTCTCTTTTCCGAAGTTAGAAGGTGTTAGAGAAGAGGAGAATCCCAGTAAAATGGGCCAAGGCTATGCAAAAGCAGTGTTTTTACTTTGTTTCTTGAGTGTTCTTTCTTCTGCACTAACTTCTTACTCAATTAACTTCTTAAATTTGGATTGTATTTTCCTTGCCTCCTACTTTGATAGCTTAATGGGCAAAATAAGTGCTGAGTTTATCTGGCAATATCTGTGTGGAAACTTTCTGGGCAAGATTTCTGCATGTGTTGGGACAACCAGATTTTTGACCTGGGTCTTAAGGAGTGTCTTGTAGTACCTTTGTGGAGAAGAGAGGATATGACTATTAGTCTTCAAGCGAGCTCCTGTAGCGGGTGCGTATGTCACCTTTGTATTCAGTCCAATTGAACTAAAAATAACAATTTCCTTCATATTGATAGACCTCTTTCTTTGGTGAATGCTGCCTCATTCGAGGCAAATGCTGTTTGCCTCTGGCAGTGAGATCCAATGGTACAGAGATGGGAGCAGGGAATCATGTATGTAGTGATCATTGTACTGGTGACAGTTCTGTTTCAGTTTCCTTACCTGCACAGCAGGAATAAAGATAACTGGAGTATTTGTTGGTGAGGTGGTTAGATTGTATAGAGAGTAATTCCTGAACAGATAGTTACATTATGAAGTGAGGGTTGCAGAGAAATCCTGTGTAGGCTGTGGTAAGTGTCTGGGCACTGTTCAGTCTCATTACTGAACGAAGGAAAAAGACTGAAAAAAATCTTGTACCATAAACTCGCTTAAAACAGGCCGAGAGTTCAAGTCAAAGCAGAGCTCTAGATTCTGACTTACTTTGCAAGCTACTATTTCTAATAGTTTTTAGGGTGACACTGGATGTCTTGTTTTAATTTTATTGTAATCTCTTGATGCTACTGGAATATAAAATACCCTGCGAACCCTCGCAGTCTGTAGAGCATCTAATTGAGTAGTGTGCTGCTGTTCGCCAAATGCCGAACACTGACCTAAGCTCTGAATGTGAAATCGTGATTAAAACCTGATAGGTTGAAACTTAAGGCATGGGAAGGAGAGGTGCAGTGAGGTAAAATTCCAATTGACAAAGTTATGGCTTTTCATATAAAACTTAAGGTGGTGGTACAGGTTGATGGTTGAGCAGCGGTACCTGGCTCAGACTTGGTGAGAAAGTCCTGTGGGAAAGAGTAATTTGTTGGAGTGACAGATCCGTTGAAATGGGATCTTTTTAGGAGTGTGCTTTATTGACATAGCTGTTACTCTCTTACAAAACCATCTTTTAGCTGAGTCACTATTGTCATCAGCTATGGAATGTGTTTGGATGGGAATGTTCAGCTGCAGTCCTTGAGGAAAAAGTAATAGCATCAGGCCTGTTGACATTTGGAAGAGGCAGTCTGAATGATATTAGAGATCAGAAATTGACTCATATGTCCTAAAATCCTGCATGGAAATGTAGTGCAGCTCTTCTGTGTTTTCCAGTTCTTCATTCAAGTTAAAAACATGTTGAAAGAGCTGTATGAGATGTATTCCCAGCTTCCTCTCATCAGCTATTTGAGATAGGTGAGTTTTTGTTTAGAAAATGGGTTTTTTAAAACTCTTGGTTTCAAAAACCAAGCAGCTTGGAAGACGAAAAAGCCTAATAGGTGCTGCAGAAAATGTCTTTAATTTGATAAAGTGAAATACCTGAAAATAGAATAGGTTAAAGTTGTTAATACTGTCGCTGTTTTTGTTCCCTGTTCTTTTTGATCTACTTTTAATTTTTGAAAACATTTTAGGATACACTCCAGCTTTTCTACTTTAGTATTATGTGGGGTGGGGGTGTCTGTTCAATTTTTTTGGTGTACTGTCTCCTTTTGTTGTACAGTGGTCAGGCCATTTTATACTATCAAGGGGGTATTTTTAATAGAAAAAAATATGTACAGTGTACATTGCATCTGCATTACAGTCTGGGGTTTTGGAGAGCAGTTGTCTTTGTGTTCCATTTACTTTAATGTTGTTTTCTTATTTTGCTATGGGAACGGGCTAAGCGTGTGTAGTAAGATGAAACTGTGTTAACAAGATTTTTGTCCTGATATCTGTAAATATACAGAGGTCAGGAGTTCTGTGGCAACATGTATAAATTAAAATATTATGTAAGAGAGAGGATTTGTTTTTGGTGGCTAAAACTACCTACTGTAATACGGAATGCATTATTTTTTCCAGAAGGTCTGTTTCTATTTCTGAGAAATGGCTTACTTTTTCTTTTTTTTTTCTGAAGGATTTGTGAGGTGATATCTGAGGTTAAGGCTAACGTTCTTCGCGTGTATCACCTCGGTTCCACCTCAGTTAAGTTTTAGTGATAATCAATGGGTATGAACACATGGAAGAAGCAGCTTATTATTGTAAAGAGCTTTTTAATATTAAGCAACTGCTTAATAAGTTCTCATGTCTGAAGCTGGACAAATTTTAACTAGACTAAAATGCAATTTATAAAAGAATTCAAACTTTAAATATTTTTTCAGTTCTCCAGCTGTTGCAGTCTCTAAAGTTTGGCTTTTTTCTGAAGTGGCTCATGGTGGGACCAACCAAAGAATTAAGTGAAGTAGGTCAGAATAATAAGTTTTAATAATCTCTTCTAGCCTTCAGTCTAAATAGGTAGTCATCTAGTGTGACTAACAGCTAGCAATAAGCTAAAATGACAACTTAGATTGTCAAGTCTGTTAAAAGCTTGCTTATTTTTCCATAAAACCTGCAAAATATTTCAACATTTTTAGCTCCAGATAGTGTAAGCACGTGAGCTTTTCAGGGGATTGTACATCTGGAAGGCAGTCTGTACACCTGAAATGAAACCTTACTTCTGATCTCATTTCTTGCAGAGTCTGCAGGAATCGAGGAGTTGCACTGAGTTCCAAGTTCAGAAGTGCTCTACACATGAAATCTACTGGCTCTCTAGCTGATTCTGTCCTGTCGCCGTCTCAACAGGTAGAGTGACTTGTGCCTGAGCCATGCAGCAAGTGTAGCTGTTCCTGGTGTGGTTGTCCTGTGGCTGTGTGGCCAAAGGCACACTGAGGCCTTTGGGTTTCTTCTTTGGGGAATGTGTCAGACAATGCATGGCAGATCTGTCACAAAAGTACTCTAAGGAGAAGCCTAGTGGTGTTGGTTTTGATTTATCATAGTGATAAAAGGAAGTGTTCTGTCCTTCTATCAGGGGTTCTTTTCTAAAGTGGAACAAAGCCAGACGCTTGGGGCATGAGTGGAGGGTCCACTTCAGTAAAAGTGGTGTTTTGCTTTGGGTCATTTTCCCATTGAATTCTACTTTTTTTTCAGCTGCAGTGATTTGGGAGAAAATATATCTTGCTGAATTCTCTGAATGGGAGGAAGATGGTTTGCCGCTAGGGAGAAAGGAACTAAACACTGTAGTGTTACTGAGAAGAATACAAAATACCAATCGCCTCCTGTATTAGGATGTTTGGGTCGTGAGCAGACATGGAAAACCTTTTCTTTATAAGGTTGACATAAAAAAGTTGCACTTCCTTAGAATTCTAATACTCGCTATTTTTGCTGTAGTTAGAAGTTTCTTTTTGTTTTGGTCTGGTTTGTTTTTGAGGAAAATGGATAACTTTGTGCTTCAAAAAGCAGTTAGTACATACTCCTTTGATGCTAGATCCCTGATAACACTAGAGTCTTTCCAGGAGTACGTATTCTCGGAGACTTCTTTTCTTGCAATAAAAACCCATGTTTTGAGCCTGACCCTTTTCTCCCTCTTTTGTGTAATACATATAAATTGCTGTAGGCTATGATGATAATGGTAGAAGTAGTATAGTAGTTTAGGCTCCTAGTAATTAAAACTCCTTCTCATGTGTTTCAGCAATTAACAAAAAAATAATGTAGACTCGTTCTATTATGTCCAGTATGTGTGGTCATAATCTGACAAGGAAGATGCTCTCTTTGTTGTGAGTGAATTTGTTTGAAAATGCAGTGCAAACTTGTCTATCCAAATGTTTTGAATATACTTTTAACTTCTCTGATATGCCTAGTTGTAACAGAAGCCAGGATTGTCCTGATGAATTCAGGGGTTAGGGGTGGTAATTTGTATCCCATAAGGTTGAGATTTTAAGTGTGGCATTTGAAAGGATTCTGCTTCTAAAAGTATGTCTGATGTAAACTAGTTTGAAATATAAGGCTTCGTAAAGTTCCTGTCAAACTTCTTTGAAATCAGAGAAATTGTATAAAAATAACATTTGCCTAGTATAATAGGTACTAAAATTTGGACGTATGTGCTGCTCTGTTACCTGTGCAACTGAAGCACATACCTTTAAATTTGTCACCTCTTAGTCATGTTATTTCACATTCTTAACTAGCAGCTTGTAATGTTGTTTGTTCTTTTGAATTTACCATTTTAAAGAGTGGGTGTAGATTAGTGCAGCGTTAACTTTGCTGGATATCCCTGTTTCCTGCCTTCCTAATGCAATCGAGAAACATTTATCAAACTTAACTAGCAGCTTGTAATGTAATATGAGGACAATGGCTGCACTGGCTTTGGAGAAGCCTTAGGATGGGGCTGTTTAACCTTAAACTTTGTGGAGTCTTGAGGAATAGAGCTAGAACTGCCTTTCTTGCTCACCATAAGTAGGGATGGCAACTACTGGTGGCATTTGCCGTTCTTCAATTGAAATGGTGTCAGACCTCTTGCTGAACCTTCAGGTCATGTTTGTCATTGGTTATTTGAATACTGTTAAATCAAAACAGACCTTAAAATCAACCAACCCAGACACCTCCACCCTCAAACCGAAAAAGGGAGTATAACAGAACTTTAATGCAGCCATGCTGTTGTAGTAATAGAGGTGTTGGTTTTTGAATGCAAAAATAGTTATACTTGTCTTGTCATCCCTATCCTGCACAAAAAGCTTACCTTCTAGAAGACTGCAGAGCTTGTTTAAAGTATTTGATAGACCTGTGAGTCAAGGTGAGTGATTGTTATTCTCCTATGCATGGTAGGATACAGAAAAATAAAATATCTTGTTCAATAATTATCTGTAGTACTGCCAATTCTATTTGGCAGAATATTCTAAAGCACTTTTTAAAATAATGCTGCTCTCTACCTCTTGCCTTATTTTTTCTTACCCCTTTTTTTTAACTACCTGTCACTTGAATCTGTCACACTTGGCCATTTCCTGTCTGAAGATTTCTTACTGGTTTTGTTAGCCACTCTTTTAGCCAGAGACCTGTGTAAAAGCTGGAAGAGTCATAAATATGGCAGTCTCTTCTACAATCTCTGAAACAAAAGGGAATTTTTTAGAATAGTTTAAATAGTTTGCATATGTTTGGCTGCTTGTGGGTGGATTTGGATGCTCCTGGGAGTTTAAACCTGTAGTACTGCTTGTGCCTCTATTCTTCTGTTTCCTTGAACTAGTAATTTAAGAACCTGTTGGCCTATTTAGTTGAATTTGGTAGAGGGAAGAGTCTCTAAGATAGTTGAGCTTTACAGGTTTGGTGAATAAAAGGTAGCTGAGTAATGGAAGGTTCCAACAGCAGCAATGGTTGCTGTGATTTCCTATGTTACTGGCTCCAAAGAATTCATGTAGGAGAGAGTAAGTAGGCAAGACTTTGGGTTTGATAATACTGAGTACAGTTCCCTACACTTTGTGGTGTAGAAGAAAGTGAGAGCTCTTGCTTGCAGCTGAAGTATTGTGTGTTGACTGTTTGAAACCCATATTATGCTGTTTTCATGTTTGTGTTACAACAGCACTGAAAATCATGTGCCTGTAGCAGCTGGAATTTTAATCTGTTTAATTACGACAGATTTTCAAAGCATGTTGTGGCTGATTTGGTCAGCTGACTGTGTAGTATGCACAGTAACATCAAGTGATTGCACAAATTCTGAGAGCAGTGGTCACCTCACTGGAACGGGATGTATTTTTAGGTTTCTCTGCTAGTAACAGTCAAGTGTGTGTACTTAAGCATCTCGTATGAACTGAAGCTAGTTGCTGACACTACACTACCAGGAAAGGACAGCTGTTTGTTCTTTCTATAGACATTGATCTGACACTGTCTTCTCACCGAACTCTGGTAAGGAACACAATGGGATATAAGCACTGCAGAGATTATTGGTACATGTTTTAATGACAGGCATTTTTCTCAGGTCAGCAGTGACACTCTTTGCTAGCCCTTCCAAGTTTTTATATCAGAATCACTGAAAGCATTTTGTTACCTCCAGCAAGAATTTTATTTCCCTTTCACCCAACAGTTTTTTCCTCTACAAGGCAATGTTTGGGAAGAGGGTGGTTCTTGTTCTCTGTGTAGTACTACTGGTATATTGTTTCTGGTTATTGAAAGGAAAAATATTCATATGTGGATGGTGTTATCAGTTAATTAAAGAGGTGCGAAGTTCTGTAGTTCACAAGGTTAGCTTACAGAATGGAGTGAGTCCCAACCATTTGTTGATTAAGGAATGTGCTAATTCTTGAGGTCTTATCCTTTATTTCACCAGTTTGATATGGTCATTTGCTTTTTTACCTTTGGACTTACTTTGCAATTTGATAATTGAATTATATCAAAAGTCTTAAGCAGTTTAAGCAGTCCAGGAACTGATGAATGCCTAAAATGGTTGTTGAGTTGGAAGCCCAGATATTAAAATTAAAAATGCAGGAAAAGGATATTTATTATATATAAAAGAACTTTGTGATAAACTATAAATAAAATGTGACATTCTAACTAAATTGAAGTTCTGCAGCAGGTGCTGTGAAGTTAAGGCTTGTAAACAGGACACAAAATTTTAGTGAAGGTCCTGCTGATGGACTACTGATGTCTAAAGAGATTTTAAATTATATACTTAGTTAAGGAGCCAAAGGATTTAAATTTTAAGAGAAATTAAAACTAGTATCAAAGTTTTTAGTGACCAATAAAATTCTCATTTATGGAAACTGAGAGAATAAGTTACTTCAGCTATTGAATTGATCCCATGCATAAGTGCTGCTTTATAAAAACAATTGCAAGGATTTGTTACAGAATTAAATTACCATCTTCGTGTTGGTAAAACATGGTATTTTAGTGTCTGCTCTGGCTTTCATGTACAGTCTGGTAGTGATATTTGATGTTTTCACCAGGTTTTGTCTCCTTCTTACACACTTCAGAATTTCTCTTGCTTGTATGAAATAATGAAGTTTTGATTCATGTTAGCCTGTGTGTGAAAGCAGTCCAGGAGCCTGAGAAAAGCCAGTATCATCCTGCAACTCGGGTGTCACCATCTGACTTGTAAAGACCAAGACAGTAAAACATCTCCTCCCTAGCACACTGTCTTAATAGAATGTTCTGTGTAAGCTCACATAGGCTATTTAAAGGTAGTATTTAATGGTGGTTGACTAATTTAGGGTATGTCTACACAAATGCTGCAGCTCTGTTTGTGTTGTGAGCTGTCTGCATGTGGGCCAGCTTTGTCCTAGTGGCTGTAGGACAGTGCAGGCACAGCAGCGTGTGCTAGCTGGCACACCGGCCCTCTGCTCCACAAGTGGATCACTTCTGGCCCCCTTAAAGGAGGAAGGGTGCATAGCTTTTTGCAAAATATATATATTAAACATAATTTTGGGTAACTGATTAAATTAAGCCTTACTGCTGCCGGACTGCTTGCTTTATGGGAGCAGGACTGTGTTTAGACATATGAAGCAAGGGCTGGGCTCTGTGAGGGCTCTTGCATTATAAAATAGCAATTGGCTTTTTCAGGGCTGTTTCCATTTTGTGTTAAATGCTTTAAAATACACACATGACATGAGAGCTTCCTTTTGAGGACTGCTCACCTGTTGACTTTAGGAAAATGAGAGTTTAGTTGCAGTATTGATGCGAAAGTCTGAAATTTTCTTTGGTCTAGTAATAGGTAGGCTGCTGTATTTGGCAGGAATTACTTAGGGCTTTGTCGGAAGAACTGAAAATACCTTTTGGAAGTCAAATCAGTTTCTCTTTCTCATTCTTTACTGAACATGTTTCAGCTCTTTGCAGTAGATGCTATCTGACTTCATAGCAAGTTGGAAGCAGGTTGTGTGCCAGAAAGGTTTGTGAAGATGTTTAGCAGGTCAGTCAGTCACGGAGTTCAGTGAATGATGTGCTTGACAATTGGTTTGAAACTCGTTAGCTAGTATATTAATACTGAGGGATGGTGGGGAAGATTCAGCTGTGTTTTGCCTGGTAAGTGTAGCACATATGCTGCTTCTTTGTTAGAAGTGTTCAGGAGAGTGGGTGGCTAAAATATTTGAGTTATCCAGATTACCACGGAGGGGGTGATGAGGGCTGATTGCTACTTAAAGTTGGCATGAATTTCAAAGCATTAAAAGAATACAAGCGAGTGAAGTGTTACATAGATTTCTATTCAAATGCTTTAAATAATTTAAAGTGAAGTGCCTAATTTTTTTTCTCTTGGTTTCAGTTTGAGTTTTATTTTTATAGTTTGATTTTTAATTTAAGTTTTAATGCATTAAAACTAGAGTGTTTAGTCTGAAGACAGTGCATGAGAGCACTTGTTAGCTAGGAGAAGAAAACAAGGCACCGTTTCAATTAATCTTAAATTCTATAGGCATTTTTTTTTCAACAAAGTTGCTGGAGGGTGGGGAGTGAGGAAAAGATGGAACTGAGCAGTGTATTTATGACATAGTATTTTGAGATTTGGCTCTGTGCAAGTCATTCTCAGATATCTCTGAACTGTAATTCCTAGGGGTATTACTTCTGAGGGGGAGTTTGTTAGAGCATAGGGGAGAGTCTGCTCACTTGCATGGGCCTGCACTCCGGCTAGGGAGCAGTTCCAGGGCATCTTGAAGTATGGTACAAAGACACCAAGTTTACTCTTTTTTTATTTTTTTCTCCCTACCACCACAAAGCATTGAATTTTGTGTTTGTGTCAATTTCTTATAATAAATTATACAATGAATTTTATTTGGATTTCTGTTGCTATTTGGCCTTGTTATGTAAAGTTGTTACCTTTACACTTTCAGCTGCTGGTATTGTAAATGTGACAGCCATAGGATGCATTAAAAAAAATACCTTTTGTGGGTTGAATGGAAGGTATAGATAGGACTGTGTTGGGTAGTAAAGTTTTATGTAAAAGTTTTCAATAAAATACAAGGACTTATTTGATGTGCAGTGTAATTGCTGCCCTTATGCAACAACTAATATTAAAATAAGGAAGGAGGTATAGACTATAGATGAAGAAAAAGAAGAGTTGAAGAGCTGTTGTAAGGGATTGAGACACATGCTGAGGGCTTCAGATTGCTTTAGACAGAACTTCATGAAGAGGGTGTTGGAAGCTTGGGTGGTAGCAAGCAGCCCAGGGAATAGATTGCCTCTTTAATTTAGAGAACTGGCGGTGAGGATGGTATTAACAATATTGAGCTAATATTCTGTGCTTTTGTCTCCTTTCTCTTCACTCAGAATTGGTTTTACAGTCATGGAGGAACATCAGCAACACTTGCACTGTGTGAACTGTGTCAGCCGTCGTTGTATGACCAGACCAGAGCCTGGCATTTCCTGTGATTTGATTGGCTGCCCCTTGGTTTGTGGAGCAGTTTTTCACTCATGTAAAGCCGAGGAACATCGCATGTTATGTCCACTTGAAAGAGTGCCTTGTTTGAATAGTGGCTTTGGATGTCCCTTCATAGTAGCCCGAAATAAAATTGCTGATCATCTAGAAGTTTGTCCTGCAAGCGTGGTATGTTGTACCATGGAGTGGAATAGATGGCCAGTCAGTTATGCAGACCGAAAATCTTACGAAAATCTGAGTAAAGATGTTGATGAAGTGGAACAGCTAGATATGGCTTTAGCCCTTCAAGACCAGCGGATGTTATTAGAATCACTTAAAGTAGCAACTATGATGTCAAAAGCAGGTGATCAAATAACAGAATCCAGAGAGCAAACCTCTGTCAAATCAAGTGCCCCAGATACGGTGCATTCAAATGGTTTGATGCCTGTAGATGAAGAGTCTTATGGTGCACTTTATCAAGCTACTGTAGAAACAACAAGGAGTTTAGCTGCTGCTCTGGATATCCTGAACACTGCTACAAGAGACATTAATATGTTAAGTTCAAGGCTCAGCATGTCACCACATGAAATAAAAGAAGATGCAGAGATTAAAGAACAGGCTTCTAATGGCATTATTCAGGATAAAACGTCTGACCATGAATATCCAGAGGAAGATAACATAGGAGCAGTTGGGGGAATTAACTTTGATAGCCTGAGTCAAAATGCACAAATGGAGCAGAATGGTTCTAGTGATATTTGTTATGATATAGTGCAAAAATGTGACTTAAATCTAAACCTCAATAACTCCTCACTTTTGTGTAATGGCTTTCATGTAGAAAATGAATGTTCAAAAGTGTTGGACCAGAATGAAGATCTTGGTGTATCTAATTCAAAGCCATCCAGTGTAGCAAATGGTGAATGTACCGCATCTCACGATGATGAAGCATTACAGTCTTGCAACTCCTTCCCTGTAACTGCACAACTTAAAGAAGTAATATCAGCTGATCACTTAGTTAATGGTAATGTTAATAATGTACTACTTGCCCATAATGCTAATGAAGAAGAAATGTTAGAGAGACAAGTGGAGCAAGAAAGATTGAGAAATGTAGATGCATTTTCACTCTTACGGCCTCGATCATATAAATTCTTTAACCACTATCGGCCTACACCAAAAGAAGACAAAGCTGTTGATACATCAGATTTGGAGATAACTGAAGATCCTATGGGTCTTCAGGGGATTGATCTAATCACTGCAGCTCTGTTATTTTGCCTAGGAGACTCTCCTGGAGGTAGGGGAATATCAGAAAGTCGCACTGTTGATGTGTATCATGTTGACTTTGGGACCCAAACATTTTCTCTCCCATCTGCTATACTGGCCACAAATACAATGGTGGGGGAAATAGCTTCAGCTTCTGCATGTGATCATGCCAACCCACAGCTTTCAAATCCAAGTCCATTCCAGACCCTTGGACTGGATTTGGTATTGGAATATGTGGCTAGATACCAAACAAAACAGCGTTCAATGTTTACATTTGTTTGTGGACAGTTATTTAGGAGGAATGAATTCTCGTCGCATTTTAAGAACGTGCATGGTGACATTCATGCTGGCCTTAATGGCTGGATGGAGCAGAGGTGTCCTTTGGCATATTATGGGTGTACGTATTCTCAACGAAGGTTTTGTCCTTCAACACAAGGTGCAAAAATTATTCATGACCGCCACTTACGGTCATTTGGAGTTCAGCCTTGTATATCCACAGTACTAGTAGAACCAGCAAAAAGCTGCTTAATTGGACTATGTAATGACCATCTGAGTAGCCTACCTTTTGAAGTTCTGCAGCACATTGCTAGTTTTCTCGATGGCTTTAGTTTATGTCAGCTTTCAAGAGTGTCACGTTTAATGAGAGATGTGTGTGGAAGCTTGCTTCAAACCCGTGGAATGGTGATACTGCTCTGGGAGAAGAGAAAGCACCCAGATGGAAGTTCTTGGCAGATAAAAGAAAAGGTAAGTTACTTTTTATTTTGAAAGTGAGAGGGAATGTATTAAATTGGTTGTGTCTCTGCTTTTCCCCTTATTGTTTTCCTTGATCACTATTTTTATTACTGTTTTTTGATACAATATCCCTTCAGATGGCCATATAGAACTACTACTAGTGAAAAATGCTAGTGGGTTGGTTCAGTCTTCTCCATGCTTGAAGTAGAAGTTAAAGTAATGTCTGTTTGGTTTTTGCTTGATGTAAATAAATTAGCCTCTGATTTTCAGAAGATTTTAAAATACTAAATGATTGCTTCATTATTTTCTTTAATGTCAATATTCCATTATAGTGGTAAAGTTACCTACAGAGTTTGTTTTTCTTGTCTTTATACCTTTTACAGCAATTTTAATTTTTGCTCATCTGTTGAGATCCTGTCCATTGCTATGATATTGAGTGTCTTAAGTATCCTAATAATTCTTAAAACCTTTGGATGACCTTTCTAGAGTACGATTTTCACCATTTCTTCCAACCTCCCCCACCCTGTCCCTGAACTGCAGAGAATCTGCAGCAGTCATTTGTAATTGCAGAAGCTGATCATTTCAGAAATGGATCATTGTGACTGGTCATGCAATACTTTATCATTTAACTTCTGATTGCATTTACTTTGTAGATGCAAAAAGTATTGCCTGCCTTTCTTCCCAGTTTTCAGTGTTGACTTGCAATCAAAATCCACCTGGGACTAGCTATATAAAATTCAGCACTGTATGTTTTTGTTGTGCTGTTTTGCAGCTACTATAAATCATATTAAAAATCATGGCCTGAAAGCATTATAGCACAAACATGTAATTTCCTGCTCTGAGTTCAGGTTTCTTAAAACATTTTGAGCCTAAGTGCAATTTATTTTCTAGGTTTGGCGCTTCAGTACAGCCTTCTGTACTGTGAATGAGTGGAAGTTTGCTGACATCGTAAGCATGGCTGACCACTTGAAGAAATGTAGCTATAACGCTGTAGAGCGACGAGAGGAGGCTGTTCCGCTGCCATGTATGTGTGTAACACGAGAACTCACTAAAGAAGGACGTTCACTGCGCTCTGTTTTGAAACCAGTACTTTAAATATTGCAACCACTCCAATTGCACATACACTCAAGCACCTGATATAACCTCGGTAATATTATGTGACACTTTATTAATGTACTAAAGATACTTTCTAGCTAAATCTACTCTGTCACTGTGTATATAGGGTTTGAAGTGACATTTATTTTTTATAATACTGTTTAGCTGGAAAGTAATGAAAGTGATGCCTTAATGTTTGAAAAATTCAGAACTTGCTGAACAGGGTAGTTTTATCTAACTTATGTAATTTAAGGACAAAATCCTAAGGTGTGTTTTCTGTTCACTGGTGCCCATGTTGCTGTTGAATAATAACATTTAAAAAATGGCCTCTAAATCATAATGCACATTTAGATAAAAAAACACTGAATTGTAGTGAGACAAGATTCTGACCACTACTTTCTGTATTTGGTCTTTTTTAACAAATTATAATCCAAATATTTGAAAGATAAGGAAGAATTCAAAACATTTATAGTAAATGTCTCAAACACAGATTTAAGCCCATCTTTTTTCATGGAATCAGTGTTCTAGTGCTTTTCCTAGTTAACATGTGATCTAGGATCAGCTTTTTTAAATTTTTTTTTAGGAATGATCTCAGTGAACTCAGATTTACAGCCCCTTAATTTTTAGTACAACTTTCTTTTGACATGTCAGCAGTGATTATTTTTCTTCTGAACTATTAACAGTTATTTCAGTTTTGGGAGCAAAACTTCTGGAGCTAAAATATGGAATACTAGTTTTTACTCTCGCACCTACAATGACATCAATATAAAATGTCTCAAATATTTTTCCTTGTCCTGCAGTTGGCTGAGGGTTAAATTGCTTGAGCAGTCAGAAATTCAAAGTATGTGACAAACAGTTATGAATTTATAATGCAGCTAATGAAAGGGCTTTACTTGTTTTATGGTATTGTGAGGTGTATCGTTTCCTTTTCTGTTAATTTGTCTATAAAAATGCTGCTTTTCTGAGGAGCATTTTAAATTACTGGTTTGTAAAGCAAATGTATCATCTTCATAAGATGAGACATGACTTGTTAATTGCATAAGGCATATCAGAAATGTATGTTCAATCACATCTGTTAAATGAGAAACTCCAATTTGCTTCCAGTCTTCCATAATAAAAGATCTTAAAAAGCATTAGTGAACAGAGAATGCATGCTATGAAAACTGGCATGGTATAGCAAAACTGTAAACTTGAACTGACTTTCCAACTTGTTTGTATTAATGTTGGTGTCTCTAGCCTGTTGCACTTAGCAACTGTGCCACAAAGCTACAACGGAAACAGACCAGAGCTTGAAAAAAAGAAATACAGTACGTATTTCCATTATAGGAAAAAAATAAGAGATTAGTAAGGAGGAGATGTTTACAAAAATGGCTAAATTTGTTACTCGTGATTTCTGTACTGGACACTTGTTTATGGATAATCTGGCTGTAGTTCATAACTTTGGTATCTGTGCATTTCCCATTCTGGGTCCAGTCCAGCTGAACATTCACTGCCTTTTTCTATCCAGAGTGCTACAGGTGCCCAGAAAAAAAATAAATCTAGTTCGTCAGTGCCATGAGTTAAATACAAGAGCTCAAACCGTTGTTCTGCCTGGATCTTCAAAGTACGTGTTCTCTTTCCACGCTTTCTCTTTTTTGTTTGGAGAGAGTAAACCCTCTACAGAAGCTGGCAATATTTGCAGTAATTCTTAGCTGTTGGAGTTCTGTGGAAAGCAGAATCTAGATTAATGTACAAATCTGACTGTACCAACTCCATTTTAGGTAGGGGCTTTAACACCTGCCCTGCCCCACCCCCCCAGATCTGAGTGCATTGAAATACTTGTTACCCACAAATTCTTCAGTACAAGGCAGGAGACAGACTTGCATCACTTCTTGTCTTTTAGCTCTAATGGCTCCTTGCTGCTGCTTTCCAGTGTTTAAAAGTAGTTGTGTGACGGGAAGGATCCTGAATGTTGAGAAGATTGTTTGTATTTATGGCTAAATCTACTTTAAAACATCTGTCTTGGGTTACTGTATTTTTTTCGGTCAGCAACGTGGTAGTTTTGGTACTTGACATTCGAACTACCCAGAGCCCTGACAAGTATGGTAGGTGGGCACGTGTCTGGGTCGGTCACTTAGGGAAGGACGGTGTTTGGTTAGAGGAGCTGGTGTTGCTAGCATCTACCTTGTAGCACAGTGCAGATCTGCATCTAAAGTATCATCTGTCGTTGATCTGTTAAAATGAACTTTTTAAGTACTTGGTATTCTTAAGAAATAACACTATTTCTCAATACGTGCACTTTTGTTTTCAAATGTAGATACAGGCTTTTTTGTTAAATTAGTTTATTTTTTATGAGAATCCAGAGCTATTAATAAAATACCAATGTTGTAAACAAAATCTCTGCCTTGTAAACTGCTTCAAATGCAGAAATACAATATAGTTAGGATAAACTTTTTTTTTACACTGCTATGCAGTTTGTAAAACATCTGTGGTGTATAGTCAGTCTATCAAAATGTGACTTGTTCGCATTTGCCCTTGAATTTTAAAACTGTTGTATTCCTTTCCTGGTACATCTTCCCTACTGCATATATAGATAGCTGTTCCCATCTTTCTTTTACTTGATACCACATTGCTACTTTGTTTAAAATATTATGTTTTCAATCATTATGCAATATTTTTTTGCAATGTCTGTTGAAATCCTAATAAAACTTTTGCAGTTTCTCGTTTAGTATGATTGTACTTCTTAAAAAGCTTATCACCAGCTTTCCAGTGTTCAAACACGGTGCTCAGTGTCTGCCTGTATCAACACACAAAGGAATCTGTTTACAAACAGTTAAACATGACCTACTTGGGAAGTGATTAATATGGATGCACATTCACTTCGTTATGAAGATCAGTCATTCCTTTTTAGACTACTCACCCATTTCTATTGCTTCTGTTGGTCTGTTATGTATCATAGACTTCCTTCCACAATTAAAGTACATAACATTGAAGACTCATTGTAGCTTGAAGGTTTGATTATTTTTTTCTGAATAATAAATTGGAAAGATTATCAGATCAACGTGATATATACTTAAGATACCAGCTTGCAAAGAACATTTTCAGTGTATTGTCTCATGAGTGAAGTGTTTTTTGTAGAGAGTTGTTGCTTAAAGTGGTACAGAAGAAAAAAATGTAGGGTGGTTTTTAGATAACAGTTATAGTTCAGATTGTTTGTGGAATGGGAAAACATGAAACAAAACCTCATTAAAATAGCCAACTCTGCCTAGAATTTGACCTTTTGCCCTGCTGTTTGCTATTCTGAGTATGCTAATAGTCTTACAAATAAAAATGTACCTATACGACATAAATCTGATAATAAATTAATCTAAATTGTGTTGAGTAACATGGTGTGACTCAGGGTTTAATTTCAGCCATTGCAGACTTGGGGCTATTTTACTGTTTAGCCAGGCCATATTAGCCTTTTGTTTTTCTCTCTCTGTTAGTGGATTAGATATTCTGCTGTGTAAGGAAATATTTTTAGTCTCACTTTAACTGTCTTGATGCTTGAAGTATTCTAGAGAATTTGCCTGTATGTTTTAGCTTGTTTTTGTGGGAATACTACTGCTAAAGCTATCTTCATGGCCTCTTAGTACTTTCCTAAAATGAGATGTAAGTTCAGTGGAGAATGTGATGCTTGCTGTAATACCAGAAAGCTGATCTAAATTCTCTCAGTCAGGATGTCTGTTCAGGCATCTTTGATCGTCTTGAGGTGAGCAAAATCTTGTGGTTGTTTACAGCATTGAGGAAAAAATAGCATTTGGATAGTGTTTATAAGAAGTTAAGGCATGTAAACCAGAGACAGCTTAACGAGTGGGGTTCGCACAGTGTGACTGTTCGGCATGCGGTGAATGTTGTAGCAGCAATCCAAACTGGAGAGGAAAGCTGAATGGAGATGGAGGCTTAAAATAAGAAAGGCATCCCGTCCCAGTGTAGCGGCTCTTCTGAGGGACTGTGTTTGTGAGGGTGCTAGAAGTTTCTGATTTGTGCATGCTGCAACTGCATTTTACTGATGATTTATCAGTTTTTTCCATGGTAGCAGGAGTTATCCTGCTGCTGTTGGAGCTCTCTAATGTGCTTTAGTTTAAACTGTCTCCAAGTGCTGCCGCTATCCTGAATCAAGTGCTAGTTCAGTTGAATGCAATCCTCTCTACTGAAGGCAAGGTATGTATTCAGTGCAGGTTCTACATGGTGGTGGTATCAAGCAATATATTTGGTAAGAATAATAGAAAAATACGGTCCTTTGGATATGGAAAATTTAATCTGCTTGGTTTCCATCAGTATTTGCCAGAAGAAGGGAACAAAAATGTGTTAGGGAATGCAAGGAGCAAAATAAGGCGACTGATAGCATTCACTGTAACTTGCTAATGGCCTGGTGGTCGAGAAAAATTGGTAATCATCGTTAGATGCCCTGTGAAATGGACAGTGAAAGTCCACGCCTCTGCCACTTCAAACCAAATTCTGTGACACATGCAATAGTAGGTATGCAGACTGGTTACAGCCTCGGGTAGTACAAACATGGATACAAAATAAGCAGATGTAATTTTAACAGCAAAATATAAGGGGGGGAAAGCTGGAATTTCATGAGGTATGAATTCACATAAGGCTAGACTTGTAGAATCAATCAGAAAAATGTGATTTCTGCCTTGATATTTCAGTGGTCTGGTGCTTAGTTTCATCCTAAACTGTGCTGATGTTTATGTATTTATTTAAATAATAATATTAATTATTTTACTGCAGAAAAATAGTAGTAGGAAAAGTTGCAATGACCTTACAAAATTATTTGACAGTGTCATAATGTAGTATCAAACTGAGAATTTTACAATATAAAAAAAAAAATGAGGGACCTAGCGGTGCTGGTCGACAGCCGGCTGAACAGGAGCCAGCAGTGTGCCCAGGTGGCCAAGAAGGCCAACGGCATCCTGGCCTGCATCAGCAATAGTGTGGCCAGCAGGACTGGGGCAGGGATTGTGCCCCTGGACTCGGCACTGGTGAGGCCGCACCTTGAATCCTGGGGTCAGTGTTGGGCCCCTCACCCCAAGAAGGACATTGAGGGGCTGGAGCAGGTCCAGAGAAGGGCAATCTGGAGCACAGGGCTGACGAGGAGCGGCTGAGGGAGCTGGGGGGGTTCAGTCTGGAGAAGAGGAGGCTGAGAGGAGACCTCATCACTCTCTACAGCTGCTGAAAGGAGGGTAAATGCTTGTCTATTGGTTTTTTTACATCAGTGTAAGTGGGATTAACAATGGAAGTAATGTGTTTTTTTCAAAAGACTTTGACGCCTATATTAGAGACCTTAAAGTTGATGGTAGGCTTCAAGGGGAGGTTCTGACACATTAATCCATAATGCAACTTGGCTGAGGAAAAAAAAAAAATCACTTTATTGCTCCCTATGGATCATACAGATGTAATCACATTGAAATGAAGTGAGATGCTAAAGCTGTGACTACAGTAGTTGTGTGTAATTCATGCAGAGTTCCCTTTATGCTGAGTTGGATCAATATATCAAACATCAGTTTCTATTTCCTTGACTTTATGCAAGTACTAATGTTCGAACAATGATGTGCTACAGCAAAACAGGTGTCAACAAATACAGAATAATAAATGTAATACACAACCACTCATTCTCTAGTGGTATGGGCAGAAGTCTTAACAGAACTTGTTTACTTAGGAAAGACTGCCAGCAACTTGTTTATCCGATGTACAAGCACTCCAGTGAAAAGTGATGCCAGCTGGATTTGTTATGTAAATACAACTTTTAACAGGTTTTTGGGTATTTTTGGTCTTAAGTTTGTTAGCTATAGGGCTATATGCCACAACATGAATATGTACATATATGATAACACTAGTATTAAATTTACAGAAAAGAGGTGTTTGTGGTTAAACGAATGGATGCAGTTGACTGTTGTGCACTTTTCAGACTGCTCTAATCCAGGTCACACGAGTTGCTGTTTAAAATACGTCTCAGTTCTAGAACAAAGTACTAGTTCTGCAAGTCTGCAATAAGCTCTTCTAGGTGATAATGTGCAATTCATCTGTCTAGCTAGCTGCCAGTGAAGAGTTCTGTAACTTTCCCTTTTATGTTCTCTGGTTGATGACCCTAAAGAGGCTGTTATATTTGCAAGCATTTCTGAGAGGCAGAGACTTGCAATGCTCAAAAATATCATATAATATCAAAATCAGTAGCTGCAGTTTAATTAGCCCCTTTAAATTTTGAGCTGATTGTATGTAAACTGTAATGAAATTCCAGGAGCTTTGCAAAAGCATGGCTGAGAGCAGCAGCAGCAAAATGATGAGCCTTTCTTGAAGTCTACATAGTCCAGAGAGTGAATGGTTTCTTTGCACTATTCCCTTTTTTCTTCATTTCTGTTCTTTTCCTTGCATTGTTCTAGAAACAGTATCCCACTGGCTGTCCCCAGTGTGACTCCTAATTTGCCATCATGCTAATCTGAATTTCATATGCAAAAAGACCATTATTTAAAAGCTTTACAAACAACAATTAGTTTTATTTTCATGTTTTAAGTTGAAAGTTGCGCCAATGTTAAATACCCAAACATATGGCTTGAAAGCATAGAAAATTGAAGGTTTATTTCCAGAGGGACTTAATCCTTTATGTCCTGATAAAATCAGGAAAGAGTGCTGGTTTATCTGTTACCTCTAATAATTTAAGTCTCAGCTTTAGGCTTCTAGATTGGAATTCTTTTGCTAGAGTCACTTTGAATCTTTTTACTAGTAAGCAAAGGCACTGACAGTGGTGTTTGGTTTTTTTTTTTTATTTTACACTTCTTTTAATATGAAGAAAGACACACCTATCTTCTGAAGTTTAGTGTTTAAAAATGTCAGAGAACCTCACTTGGTAGGACAGATTGGTTTAACTTTCCCTAGGAAGACATGGAGACCAGGATGATAGGAATACTGATTTGTGCTCTCTCCTTAAAAATACTGAAAAGCATGAGAAGGTGAATCTCACGTAGTTGTGCCAATGGAACACGCCACCTTGGCTCTGTTACTTTTCCAGGCAAAAAATGGTGGCCTCAGCTTTTGCAGTGTTGTCTAAAAAGATGCAAGTCTTGTGCTTGTTCAGCACAGGATCTTTCTGGAAGAAAATAATCCTGAGGTTGCTCTCCTTCAGATGGTGCTGTGACGGACTGCGGACAGGTCTGTCGTTGTCATCTCACCTGCGGTGCTCGGCTTGCAGCACGCTGTAGCATGGGTTATTCAATGAGTCACACACGGCAATGGGCTTTTTTGGTTTTTTTTGTTTTTTTTTACAAGGCATTGATGCTGATCACTTCGCTAGACTGTTTACTTCCATCCCGCAGCAGAAGGGTAGATACAGACAAACAAGTATCTTCAGATAGTCACTAAGGGATCGTGCAGATCAACGTGCAAATATTGAATGTGCCTTTCATGTGCATAACCTCTAGAAATACAGTTGAAGAAAACACTCTCAACTGTCATTAGCTTCTTTATTGTTACGTACTGATGGTATCTGTGTAGTTTGGAATACATGGGTGTACAGCTGAAAATGAGGTAGTTCAGAGAGCAAAGGTAACATGGGCAGGCTGTTAGAGGTGGAATGCGGAGGGGGTACCTCGCGCAGTATCCTGCAGCTCTTGGTGAGGAGGAGCTATGCAAGAGCATCAGTCATTCCCTAGGGCAGGACTGATACTCCCGAAGTTCTGGTTATGGAAGCAACAGACTGAGTTACCATATGTAGATCTCTTTGAAATGCTGAAGGATGCAGTTTATTTTGTGTGCCTCTGAATGTAATCAGGGTAGTGAATATTTACAATATCAGTTTCCATTTACCAATAAGGTAAAAAAAAGTCCCTTTGTTTGCATATTCATACTTACAGTAGAACTGAACATACTGACCTCAGTCGTTGCTTGCAGTTTAAGTAATTTGAAGTGTGAACGGTTACAAAGGAAATCCAGTAACTGCTCATCAAGCGCTTCCCTGTGCTGCCCTTTGTCAGTCCGGACTGGCCATCACACCGGTCTAACGGCTCCATTCCCTTTCCTTTTCCTCCTTAAAAATATTGTAACCACTGGGAGAGCTGTAACCAGTCATAGATTAAAAATA
This sequence comes from Syrrhaptes paradoxus, assembly GCA_013400615.1. Taxonomy (NCBI): domain Eukaryota; kingdom Metazoa; phylum Chordata; class Aves; order Pterocliformes; family Pteroclidae; genus Syrrhaptes; species Syrrhaptes paradoxus. The sequence goes on along the minus strand of VZTO01023909.1, from coordinate 59,782 downwards.
CTAATAAATGTATGCAGTATAAAGAACTGTTATAAACAAGATGAAGCTCTTGAGGACTTGAACCACAATATTCTATACATGTGTTTTTTGAAGAACCACACGCTACCAAAGAATGGTTGTTGGCTGGCAGGAACTCAGAGAGAACTTGAAGTTTGCGTGGGACTAGTTCCAGCAATTCATACACAAATATATTTGTATAAAGCTCCCTTTCATTGTTTTATGGGTAAGAGCCTGAAAAGTGAGAGATCGGATCAGGATTTTTTTATTTTTCAAAATTCCCAGACAAGGAATTCGCTATCAAGCAAAAATAATTCTGATAATTAAGAAAATAATTACACTTGCCTGTAATTTGACGTCATGAGTGACATACTCGAGCTATTCATTTCTGGCCAAGTAAGTGCCTGTTACTAATCTGTGAATCTGTGTTTTTTTTATTTTTTTATTTAGGTTTATGTCAGAATAGGGAAGGCTTTTGGCAACAATTTTTTTATAGCACTAAGCCTTCCATAGTTATCTTAGTTTGAGAATATTGTGCCGACATAAGTGTGCAGATGACTTGATGTATACAAGTAAAGCAAGAAGGAACCCAAGTAGGACAATTAGACTGGGGTGCTGTTTTTCAGTGAACTTAAAACCACTTGGCAGGGGAGAGAAGACATAACTTTCAGCTTGTATAATTATTTCATGCAGTAAAGAGCAAAAAAATAAGTGCTGAGAAAGATAATGTCTTTTGAAATGGAAGTGTGCTCACGGCTGTCACAAGTATGTGTCATACAAGTGTAACTCTCCAAGGAGACCGTTCCTACGCCTGTAATCCCGTACACGGGCTTGTCCTGCAAAGGCTGTTGTAATGCTGGTCATTAATGTGACTGATCCATTTTTGGGCTGATCTCCAAACTCTGTTATTCCTTCAAAACGGGTGAAGAAAAAAAGAAACTAAGAAGTGGTCAGCTGGTGAGTTATGGGCCATGTTCAGCTCTTGAGTAGCCAGCTGTGGCTTCTAGGTTGGGATTGCCTCGAGGGACTGGCTGTGCTAAGGGAAAGGCATCTGTGGGAAAACTCAAGCTCAAGTGGAAACAGGTCTCTATGGTACACAGCAACACGCACACACCAAATTAAGCAGTAGGAGTCCCCTGGCTATGATCTAATCTCCAAAGTATGTCATAGACATCTTCTGGCTCTTGGCTGCGAGCTGTTGCCATGACCTGTGGAAGGTGGCTACGCTGCAGGCTGTTGCACTTATTCCCGACTGCAATTCCCATTTTCAAGTGTTTCTTTATGGCTGGATGAAAATAGTGCTTGTTCCTCAGCAAGGATTAGCTGATTTGGCAAGCTCCACTGAATTATCAGATGAAACAGAATCTCTATAAAAGAGAGACAAAAAATGTACAGCTGAAAAAAATGGTAAATACATGAAATCAAGAAGATGAAGAAGCAGCAGCAAGGTATTGGATTGATACGGTGATACAGCAACATAGTCCTACAAGGAAGGAGGATGAGATACCTGAGATCCCTGGACACTATTGTCCATTTGAGCGTTAAATCCACTTCTTCATTAGATTTAGCTGGTGATATAACCTTTCCTTATTTTTGTGTGTGGTGGGACTGTCAGGTAGGAAGCAGGGTGGCTTCTGGATTCTTTTCTTTCTGCTGCCTCTTTACTTGGAGCTTAAAGGTAATTTGTTGGTCTAAAGATAACTTCTGAATGTTTTATATCCAGTTTCAGTCTAAGAAAAAGGCTTAAGTTGTTATTTTTTTAATATATTGGGAGAAAGAAATTGATTGCTAAGGTCAGTCACCAGTAAATTGTATTTGTATTTCTTGTATTATGAGGAGATCCAATAACCACTGAGATCTGTATACTTCCATGAATAATCATTTCATCCTGCTCCCTTTTCTGTTACATGAGTTGTGATTTTAGGGATAGCATCTCTCAACCTGTGTTTGCTTACTTTTTTTTTAACACAGTAAAGAGAACAAAGCTGTTTAACTATTACAAAATGAAATGGTTCTAGTTTCCTTAAAATCTAGTCAGAAGACTTTTCTGCAGGACTTCCATTTTTTTTTTAAATGCTCTGCGTTAAGCTCCAGTCAGCTTTGGAGCTGGAAATGTATTGTTTCAGGGCACATTGAGGAGAAACTTTTTGTGTTTAACTTTCTTTCCCATGGTTGCTTCACAAACTAACAAACGCATTCTCTCACCTTTTAGACAACAGCAACTGGATTTTCATTGTTCCTGGATTCGAGATCAAAACTTCGTCATTTTTATTCCGGAGAGAACAAATTACACATAACTTCTAATACTTCAGTGATGTTAAGATCTTACAGACTGTGCTGAATGTTTTGCCCTCTGATGCTGCGTGTGCCTTTCTCAGGTATCACTGCTCATACATCAAACACAAGAAAAAAAGTCTCCATAATGAAAACTAAACAGTAACTTTTTCTTAAAATAGTCTCAGGAGAATANTCATTGTTCCTGGATTCGAGATCAATAACTTCGTCATTTTTATTCTGGAGAGAACAAATTACGCATAACTTCTAATACTTAAGTGATGTTATGATCTTACAGACTGTGATAATGTTTTGCCCTCTGATGCTGTGTGTGCCTTTCTCAAGTATCACTGCTCATACATCAAAGACAAGAAAAAAAGTCTCCATAATGAAAACTAAACAGTAACTTTTTCTTAAAATAGTCTCAGGAGAATAACATACATGAACTTTCTATCAACAAATAATTTGCTGGGGGGTCCTATGAACACTGAAACCGTGCTCAGTGACAGATGGTGCTTTAGACTGGAGCACAGTTACTAGGGTCTGTGAGCATCTGCTTTTGAAAGTGGAAGGATTATGTAAGTCTCCACAAAAAAAAAGCACATTCTTCTACTTAAAAAATCATCTGTGGTATTGCACATCAATTTTGGGTCAGATTGCACTCTCCTAACTAACGGAATGAAGTTCTGGTATTCCATACAGTCAAGTGTTTGGTTTTTATACTGTCCTTTGTTTCAAAAGGGCTGAAAGACTTCTTTTGTAAGTGTTTTAATGAGAAACTTGACATACCCTGGGCGGTAAAAGGCTGGTTTCAAACAATGAACCTTATAATGAGTTGGCTTTGTAACTATTTACTTTTACTACTACTTGACGCTCAAGGTACTTTGCAATCATCAAATCTTTAATCTCCTATAGCCGTTTACACAGGTCCTCTGAGTAAATCCTTGGCTTCACTTCTGTCCCTTGTGCCACGTTGCTGTTGGTTCTACCAGAACTCCAGGTTTTCTTGGGGACACGTTACCCTGGTGCAGATGCCCCACAGATATGAGGCTGGTCTGGAGCATCCCTCCAAGAACTGTGTGGGTCACTTTGCTTGAAGCAGGAGAGCAGCTGTGTGCTGTGCTTGCCTGTGATATGTGTTGATACCTGGGCATTGATGAGGCTGATATGGCACACGGAAAGGGCCCTCTGCTGAAATGTGTTGGGACTTTCTCCAGCTTCCAAGACATCTGAGGCTGGGGAGGATACAGAGATGGCTTTATATTCTTATTAGATTTTGAAAAAACAAACCTACTAGAACAGCTATTCCTGTATGTGTTCCTGTAATGTTTACTGTAATGTTACTGCCTATTTATGCTGCCTAGTTACTTCTAAAAATAACCAACTTTTTTTTTTTTTTTTTTTGGTTAGGGAAATACGCTACACAAAAACCCCAGGCAGAAGTGAAAAGTACACACTCCTGTAGTGTACCACCTATTATTGCAATATAATTCCCCAGCACAATTCCTAAAACGGTCATTCATGCCAGAACTTCTGTAGCTTAGCCTGCATACAAGGCTGCTATTGACACTAAGCAGCTAGAACAGTTCATGCAGTTATCGCTGCTCTGACACAGCACCTAAAACTAAAAAATGGGAATAGCAGTGCTTATCTGGTAACAGGTTCTTAAATTGCTTATTCTTCTTTCAGGCTTCAGACTATAAAGGTAAAATCTCAGCTGTTCTTTTCTTGGCTGCTGTGAAATTAGAACAAATGGTGAAAGCATTAGTTCATACTTCTGTAAGAATTATCATGAGAAGGACAGTTCCAATTCAATTCGAAGGTTTAGATCCATAGATCACTGTTTAGTTTATGAACATGTTCAACTTTCACTTAGAACAGTGGTCTCAAATTCTTTGCATTAGACTAGTTATTTTTATATTTAGTTCAAGCTCTTTGAAGAAACATAGGCTAAATTTTTCAGCAGTGAACATGTTACCCAAATCACTAATACATCTTAATTACTACTAATACATCTAAATCAGCTTACCACATAATAGAAATGTTTTCCCTTTTACAAGTGAGACTGTACAGTGTGCTTTCTCTTTCCTATAATTAGCACAAACATTTAGAAATTGCAGTAACACTTTCTCTGTATTTTTACAAGAAAGAAAATGACCTAAAAAGGGAAGAAAGGCTAGTCTAGGAAGGAACACAGCTAATCTAAACATCCCCCACAACTTGCAACCAGGGACAACCCCCCATCCCTCCTCCCTTCTCCAACAGGATCCTCTCAGTATTTCTGTTTTGGTTTTGCTTTTCAAACCCTGTCTTCACTACAGATTTCCCTACTTGGAAATATTATTGTTTGAGATCACTGTACAGCAACAACAGATAAAGCTGTGCCAAGCAGCAAACTGACCCATGGTGTAAGAGCTGTAATCTGTAAAGAACATGTACGCTACAGACACAGGCTACCCCAGTACTTAAGTTTTTCTGTCGTGGTAGTAGTGTTTGCACTGTTCAGATAGCTGCGTGCTATTTCTATACCTAGCAGACACTTTTCAAATAAAAAAAATGGTGGGGAAAAAAAAAAGTCTTTCCCCTTGGAAAAAAATGATTTTTTTTCCTGCTGTATACTGTCAAGCTTCTTGATTAGTGTGTTGTTATAATTGCAGCTGGTAATACTTTGTGTAAGTCTCCTGAATGTAACAGAGTTCAGAACTCTGCATTCACAGAAGTATCGGAACAATTTTATGCCAGGAAGAGACAGTACGAGAAACCAGGGAGACTTGTGTAGCATAAGCAAACCATAAACACATCTTTCCTGACTGGTTCATCATCCACAGCAATGGGATTTGTGTGAACGGGGAATCTCAGCGTTAGTGTTTCAGTAGGGCCCTATGCAGAAAGTTAGATTTGTGATTCTGCAAAAGTTTAGAGCACAGCAACAGAAATGCCTTTAAACGTGTTTTATGTGTATATAATCCCAGCTCCACTTTCTGGACATTCAAGCTTTTCCTTAGACCTCTTTTGGCTACAGCAATGAGGCGGAAACTGAAGATCTAGCTGTTGATGTTACAGTTGGTACACAGCCTCGCCGATTCCTCCTGTGAAACCTCTACCAGCTGCACGAAGTTTGGGTAAGAACCAGATATAATAGCTAATTAGCTGGAAATTACATAAGGCCGGACCTATCAGTACAGTTTAGGAGAAATCCCATGAAGCAATTGATTATTGCAGAGACTGTGGTCTCTAGGGCCCCTTCTTGGATGCTAATGCTGTGGAAAAACGGTCTTTTAGTCAGTTTGAAACTGTATTGGGTTTGTGTGGCAAGCTTTTGATAGTGGAGGGCTACAGGGGGGGTTCTGTGAGAAGATGCTGAAGCTTCCCCCATGTCTGATGGAGCCAATGCCGCTGGCTCCAAGACGGACCCATCAGCAATGGTGGTAGCGCCTCTGATATAACATAGTTCAGGGGAAAAAAAAAAAAACAAACAGTGCAACAGCAACTGCAGCAGAAGAGTGAGAACGTGTGAGAGCAACATCTCTGTNGGAGATAGAGAGATTGGGAGTGAAGTTAAGCCTGAGAAGAAGGGAGAGGTTGGTAAAAGGTGTTTCAAGATTTATTTTTATTTCTCATTATCCTCCTGTGATTTGATTAGTAATAAATTAAATTCATTTTCCTCAAGTTGAGTCTGTTTTGCCATGATGGTAATTGGTGAGTTCTCTCTCCCTGTCCTTGTCTCGACCCATGAGCCTTTTGTTATATTTTCTCTCCCCTGTCCAGCTGAGGAGGGGAGTGATAGACCAGCTTTGGTGGGCGCCTGGCATCCAGCCAGGATCAGCCCACCGCAGAAACACTGTCAGCACTGACAAACACCAGGGATGGTACCAGTGACAATGAACTGAAGGTTTTAAAATAAATTTGGCACTAAGCATCACTTTGTTGCTAGTTTACTGTTTATGTTCCTTCCTAGGAAAGCTTTTTGATGGGACCTGTGAGGCTTGCCAAGTTGGAATGAGGTCTTAATATACAGAAATAAAAAAGGAAATGGTCATGTTTAATTTTTTTGTCTATAAAAGATGACTGGATTATAGGGAAGGCTTTTAGGTTTGAGAATAGTGTTGAGGACTGCAGGAGAAGAGCACTGGTCAGGCTGTACTAGGATAAGGGGTCATTTTGGCAAAGGAAACTAGTTCGTTGTCAATTCCTTAGGAAGCTTGGGGTGACACTTAGAACTAAACTTAGGGTTACGGCAATGGCCCAACAGTGGAAGTACTTCTCCAAATCCTGCAACCCCAAACAATAACAGTAAATGTAATACACACCCCCCTCCCGCCCCTGCCTTTATTCTCGCTAAAATTCCAGTTTAGATGATAAATCCTCACTCAGCCCACAATTTCATCAATAAAAATTGCTCTTCTATTCCCAGTATCCTCAAGCTATGGGACTTCTGAGTCCCAATTCAATCTCCAGTTCTAGTTTTTATCCCAGTCTTGCAGGATCCAGCAATAAATCAAGTTTTTCAGCCTTTCTTGTTTAATGTGTCAGTTCTAACCCTAATATGAACTAGAGTTTTTGAGGAAAAAGCAGGAAGTCAAGCTTGTCCCTTTCTGTCATCTTTAACCTTAATCTGACACCCAATACTGACAGGCACAAAATGGATTAAGGCAGAACCTGGAGAAGAAATGGACTGAATTGTTTTTAAAGTTAGCACGCGGCACACCACAGTCTAAAGAACGTTTGTTTTTATTGTTCCACATGGTTTACAGGTCTAAGAAGAGGACTTGGTACTTACAGGCACAAAGAAATAAAGGCACAAGTGTTGCTGGTTTCTCTTTACACTTAGACAACAGCCAGGAACTAAACTATCAAATAGACGTGTTGTTGGATCCTGCAATTCCTTAGCTGGGACTGTGGCTGGAACGAACAGAAGCATATGGTTTTACACAGACACTATATGTTGGGGTGCTTTTAGAGTCCTGTCAAGCTTGAACATTTGGATGAAATCCCGAAGTTCATTGTTACATTCTGTATTGCCCATAATACTACAATAAAGATGTATGGTAAAGGGGCAGATATTTGAAAGACAATTATGGGTTATGGATAACTGGACTGTAAGGTTGAGCAAAAGCAAGGATTAAAATATAATGCTTTGTTCCACAAAAGCGGCAGTGCTACAGTGTGGGCTGGTGCTAGCAGAAACGCCTGGAGGGCAGCCAGAATTCCCCCAGCTTTGGTTATGTTTGGACCAGTGGTGGTGTATCACTTACAAAGCTCAATGAGGACCGGTGAAAATGAGCTAAAGCACTCTTCAGGTTGGCAGGACATCCGCTTCGCTGTGTCACCACCCCTGAATACTGCAAACACGCAGCCACCTCTGGAGGCAGGATTTCTTTCAAGTCACTGAAAGGCCTTCATCCTGTTCCCAGAACTTGACCTAAATAAAGTTACCAGTCCTCTGTTTCTGTCCTTAAACTCTTCCGAAACGGGTGTATTCACACAAGAACTGCCCTGCAGGTGGTCGGATGGCCTCCTCCTCCTCAGTCATTCTCTGCAAGCCCTCAACACCACCGCACGTAGGAGCAAAAAGGGCAGAACAGGATGCGTACAGGTGGAAGCTCCATCGTTTGTTTAAAAACATTTCTAACCTCCCCCAATACTCCACATTTCAGGACTCCACACAACAGGCTGCCTGCCTGCAAAGAAGACATCAACATGGCGGGCACGCCAGCACGGGGCCACGGCCGGGCTCTCCGGGGGAGCTGCAGGATCTTCATTCCATGGAGCAGGAACACTCCCTCTCGGCGATCAGGGTACCTAACGCGCACCCTCTGGCACCCTGCAAACCCGCCGTGTGCCCGGTCACAACTCCCCGGCCCGGTCACCTCAGGCCTTACGGAGACGCCCTCCCACCGCCAGCCCCGCCCGCTGCCGCCCCGCCTCCCGCCTCCCGCCCCCGCCCCGGCCGGAAGTGCGGAGCACGAGCGGCCCCCTAGCGGCGGCGCGGCCTCAGGGACGAGCCTCTCGGCAGCGGGACGCGGCTGCCCGCCATGCTCTTCCGTTTCGGTGTGGTGTTGCCGGCCCGCATGACGGAGGGCGGAGGCGTGCTCCTGGTGGCCGGCTCCCGGCCGGAGCTGGGCCAGTGGGACCCGCAGCGCGCCGTGCCCATGAAACCGGCGCGGCCGACCGCCCCGCTGCCGGCCCAGGAGCCCGCGCTGTGGCTGGCGGAGGTGGCGCTGCGGGACGAGGACGCCTCCAGCCCCTTCTGGTACAAGTTCCTCCGGCGCCGGGGCGGCGACCTCCTCTGGGAAGGTAACGGACGGGCCGCGCGCCGCTGGCTGGGCGGGGCCGCCGCCTTCGCCCCGCCCGCCCTGGCTGGAAGGAGGTGTGGCCCGCGGGGGTGCCTCTGGCGGCGGGGGTGGGCCGGGGCGGTGGGCCGCCGGGGATCGGCCGGGAGGGGAGGGGAGGCTCTGCGGGGCCAGAGCAGAGGCGGGAGCTCTTCGCCTTGAGGAATGTTGGCCGGTGTCCCGGAGCAGCGCCCGTCGAACGGGCCGTAGCCTGAGCTTGGCGCCGCTGGGTGTCGGGGGGCCGGCCGCCGCCTGTCCGGGCCAGGCCCGAGTTCTGGTTGCAGGTAGAGGCTCCTAGGCTGCTGTGACGGGACGTGGGCTCTCGCTGGCAAAAACGGGGTTTAACCGTTTGATGGAGGAGGGTGAATGCAGAAGGAAGCTGCTCTTCTAGGCTGGTAAAAGTTCTATTAAACAGCTTCATTTTTTTTTTCTTTAGGCATCTGATTTTTTTGTTTTCTTTCTTTCCCCAGAAGTAAAAACCTCACGATTTCCTACTTATACGTTAAGGTGTGATTCCTTATTCTATTTCAGTAAGCTGAGATGTCGTCATGGTGTTTTCAGGCTGGTAAATTTCACTGTCGCAATTGATGAAAAAAAAAAAAAAAGGGGGAAGGTTCTGTCACAGCTTTTCCAATCTTCTTCCTGCTTCAGTAGTACTTCCACCTGATTTTATCTTGTTCTGTGTTGTCAGATGTTGAATACCTGTAGTCAGTTTCCATGTGCTGTTCTAGTATGTTTAACTTCAGTATCTTAAATAAAAGAGAACATTCCTACAATTGTACGCTGAGTCAAATAAAGCTCTAAATAGACCTCATCACTGAGGAATGGATCGGGTTTGGTGAAAGGAAGACAGATGGCTAGGTAATTTGTGAAGGGTTTTTTTTAACTTATAAAATAGTTTTGTAATCTGTGTACTGAAATAACACATTATAGAACAGTTGTTCTGCACTCATTTTAAGAATATGTATCACTGCCATTCTGTCATATAGACTGAAACATGCATGTCATCGTAACTGTTGCATTTGCTTTTTCGTTTTCACACTAATAAAGGACTGCTTGCTAGTACGTTCACAGGAGATTACATCACCAAGTACTATTTCCACCATTTAATAGTAATTGTTTTATTTAGCAGATAAAATAAATAGTATTTTCTGCCTGTTTAAACTGTGTTTTTCTTTTGCAGGAAATTTGAATTTGTGGAATAAAAATCTTTGCCTCTGTCCAAGGAAGCAGAATTGGGTCTCTTTTTGAAGGTGCCAAGTTGTACATAATATGCCAGTGCTATTGGTGTATAAAGAGGCCCTCACCACACAGAATATATAATAGAATGTTCCAGTCTGTAGAGAATCTGTAATCGTGAGATGATGGTTACTTTCTAGTTTGGAAGTCATGACATCTCAGGGTATTTGTCCATACCTGGGAGCACGTTTAATAAATGTAGTCTGAGTAGTACACAGATTCTGTTCTGGCAGTAGTGCTACCAATGCACTTTTTGGATTAACTTGTGTAGGATTTTGTTCTTGTTATTGTGAATGCTCAGCAGTTTGAGCTTATTGCTTAGTTAGAATGATAGAAACCAAATAGGCATATCATCCAAATTTAGAGGAGTTTTTTAATTAGTCATTCATATCAACCATTTTTTTTCTAAACTGGTATTTACAGGAAAGAACTAAATTTGCTTAAACCCTGAAATTTATTGTTCTTCATGTATACCACACTGAAGGGAGCTTAAAGATGTTTCTCTGTCCAATAATTAACCAATATCTTGCAGTTCTTTTCTATGTCATTTGTTTTAATGATTTTTTTCTTTTCAATTGTAGATCAATAAAAGTTTTGCTGTCATCTGTTTATTCTTGTAAAAATTACAGTTTGAAAAGACAACTACCTTTTTTTAAAAAACAAAACAAAACTTTTTTTGATTATGAGTAAATGCTGTGCTTTGGCTGTTTAGTATCCTATGTGTTTAGAATGAAAATATGCTTTGGGAGACATTTAGCAGTTACAGAATGTCTGCAATTTTGAAGACATGGTCACAAGAGATAGAGGAAAGTGCAGAATGATACCTGCTTTAAATTTATGAGTTGAGGCGTTCATCTGTAACCAGAGCAACTCCTGTTCAATTGTGGATGTCAGATGTTTACATATATTAGATGGGAAACAATTTGCCATGTTTAAGAAAATCACTCCCAGTTTTTTGTTAGTATATTTAGTGTGAGAATTCCACTAGTAATGAATATTATTTTTATAATGCTGCAGGACATGTTGCATCACATCTTTTTGAGTGTAAATTTAGTTCATCCTTACAGTCATTCCAACGCAATGGGGAAACTGGAAGATAAAGTGAGGGTATTTGTTTCTGGGGGCTAGAAGAGTCAAACTCACGGGCCAGTCTTCTGTGGCTTCTAGGTTTCTGCCAGGTGGTCTGGTAGGTAGCCTTCAGGCAAGGCTTGGCCTGCGGGAGGATTGCTGGCTTGTTGCTTGTGGCTGGAGGGAACTAATTCCCCTCTCTAGGAGGATGAGGTAGGAGAGGAGACTCTTGTACTTCTGAAGGGATGGATGCTTACCTCTGCTGTTCGAGGGTGATGATGCTGCATCCAGGGCCTGTCACTTAAAGTCACTGGGCTCTTCTGGCTCAAGTAATGTGATTTCTGTGTGTGCTCTGGCCCAAGTGAGGTTTCTTCAGGGATGGTACTTTGCTTACCTGTCATGAGCTCAGCTGAAAGGCCTGTTATCCAGGAAGGTTTTTAACTGTGCTACAGTATCGGTGGAGAACAGGTTGGTTATGTTGAGTTTTAAAATCTGGGAATAGATTTACACATTAGAAAAAATAATGATTGTGTATACCCTTTTTTTTTCCCCAACTGTGTCCTATGTGTCTTTCTATGTACTTTGTTTTTGATGTAGATTATTCAGAACTGGGTTTATCTCTTTCAGCTTGGAAAGTAAAAATATGTTGTGCCTGCTGCTAAAAGTGAATAAATACAAGATGAAACTGAATGTATTTTTGTGAGTTTGTGCTTGAACACTCATCTATGCCTTTATCCCCTTTCCTCTGGTCTAAATAAGCTGTGGGTGCTATACGATATGATAGATGTTCTGTACAAGGACAGAGGAGTTACTAAGGGTATGCCCCGAACTGTGTTCTGAGATGATGGAATACAGTCTGTTGACACCTTATGTTTTGAGAAGGGGGAAAATGTATATAAAAAGTATAAGCTTCTATTCTCAAATGTTGATCCACTTTCACATAACCATTGGTTTGGTGTAGCTGGTGCTTGCCTGAAGCTTGGCAGTTAGAGTGTTGCTAGTTAAAGCTGAAAAGCGTGCTCAGCCTACATTCTAGTAGTTTGTACAGGTGAGCAGAGCCTTATTCCTTCCAAAAAAAAACCATTGCTAGTTTTGGGGTGGCAGGATGAGAGGAGATGAAAGGAGATGTCTTATTTGCACTTACCTGCCGCTGTTCTCTGCAGTACCTTGGAGGCCCAAAACAAACAATGCAGCCCAGTTTGATTTAGAAACAGGCTGTACAGACTGGGGCTTTCCAACATTTCCAGTTCGCGCTCCTGTGAGCTTGTTAAGCCATCTGTTGGACCACATACATTTCTGATGGCAGTTCAGAAAGACTGGTACAGTTATGGAGTAATGAAGGTTTTAATAATATTGTAATTTGTGAAAATATCAGAAACAAAATTTACTCATAGCTTTCAAGGGTCAAGCACTTGATTGGCTGAAAACATTGCTGATAGTAAGGCACATTAAAATTTCGTTTTTAAAACCTAAAACAATCTCACTTTTTTGATCTCAACTCTGTAACAAAACAGGTATAATTTCTTGTTTTAAAGAGGGAGATTCTTTAGAGGTTGTATGAGAAGTTAATACCTAGTTGCCATTTGCATTGGAGAGACTATAACAGAACAAAAAATATTTGGTGCTAAACTAGAGCAGGATAAAGCAAAGTAAAAATTCTTTGAGGCCGTTCTGGAGAAGCACAGTTGGATGCAACATTATTTTTCTGTAACTGAGATGTGTCTCTTCTTGTTTCTTTCCCAAAGCAAATCTACATATCTGCAGATTAGGTAGCAGGATGACATTTCTTCATGCCTCTTTCAATGCAGATATTTTAGGTAGTGTTCCCACTGGGTGTCACTGTTTTACCTGTGTATAGCCCCTGACTGCCTAGCTTCTTGTAGCTGCTTGCACATTTCATCAGTATTTAGTGTGATCTATTCCACTTTTCAAAATAATCCAGGGCTTTAACTGCTTCCCCTGTCCCAGTCTTGTTCTGAAGTAGGCAGTGACTAGGAAGGAACATAAAGTGCAATTGGATGTGGATAGTTGAATAATTGTGCAAAATATGTGTTTTGTTTGTGACAGGCTGTTGCTTCCTGGACAATGCTAGATGTCTTAACACCTTTCAGATGTGAGGAAACTTTATGAGTAAAAGTGGATAACTTTGAAATCTAGTACCCAATACCTCATTAATGAATGGAGAGAGACTTTGTTTACAAAGTTTTATAGCTCCTGGTGTTTTGTTCTTCAGCCACCTCCAGATGTATACTTGGCATGGATTGTGGTATAATTAATTGGTAGCAAGTTTTTCATCACTAACTATAACTTACACTGAGCAAATTATTAAAGCAACAGAGAGTTAGTTGCCCATGAAACTGCAACATCAGAAGAATAAAAATAGTTATGTACAGATGCATTCCTCTGGATTTGGCAGGTGTGTGTAATTTCCTACCCACAGAGATCATCAGGGACCAGCTCTGACTGCTGTGAGAGCCTAATTAAAGCATTTGTGGTTATAATGGTAAAACTACAATAAATGCATTGTTTATGCAAATACTTTACCATTTTTCCCATCCCCCAGTTACTCCCTGCCCTCACTTTCAAGTGACAGCAGCATGCAATATAGGTGGAAAATTTATTTTCAGCGGCAAGAAGCACAGAGAAGTGATAAGTGAAGTAACTGGGATGATACTCTGGTTAAGATTTGCCATGGTCACTATTTTGCTATAGGCTTGTTTCCTGCCTGTAATTCTGTAGTCTCTTCTGGTGTGGTAGAAAGTATCAATCAGGAATACACAATACAGTGCCATAGAGAGTTTCAAAGCAGTTAGGAAGACTGTATTGCATTGTACATTTTGTTGCTATCAGCCATTCTATCATCTGTGTTTCCTTTTTCCTTATTTCCACCATCTGTCTGAGAAGACCCTTTCCTTTACGTGAGCTGAATTCACTTTTGGTTGCTTTTCTCTGGCTTAGTCTACGTCATTAGACTGGTTAAAAACTCTTAGTACAGTAGCAGCTCTCACTGAGAAACATCGGTGCCTAAGCAGACCTAGAGAGAGAAATAAAACACATTTTTGAAAGTAGCCTTTGAAAATTCTTATGTTTTAATCTCTGATTTAAAAAAAGAAAAAAACCTTGTTGATTAAGAGCATTGAGTTCTGAGGAGGGCTTTCTTGTAAACCATTTAGTTCTAATTCTGGCATAATTTTAAAAAATACATTAAAATAATTCTCTTAGGAGTAGACTAATAGACTAAAAATCTTGAATTTAACCTGGATTTTCATAGATTTAAAACTTGTTTTCTTGGCTATATATGTCAGCCCTACCAAATGAGAAGTTTAAACAGTCTGCTTTAAGTTTCGTAGAAAATAAACATGCGGTGGATGATACAGATGGTCTTCTGCTTTTTTGATATCTCTTGGGCTGGCAAATGCAAAAAAACATCTCTGAAAATCAAACCAGTCACGAAGAAGGAGTTGAGTATGGCAAATGAACAGTTTTGTCTTATAGTAACATTAGGTATGTAAGTAATACAATATATTCATCTGCTGTTTTCAGAATCCGAAGGGAAGACAGTTTATTGATAGCAGAAGAGGTGGCATTGAAAAGCAGAGTGAGTATACTTCCGTGAAGCAGAGGAGTAGGGGTTAGTACGACATACAGAATTCAAATGCTATTTGGTGCTGTTTGTCAGAGGTGTAAAAACAAAGGGCAGCTGTTGAGGGGCATTGCTGAGACTTCAGGAAGGTGGGACTCCGGTCTGACAGCCTGCGGCAGACTCGAACTGCCAGAATGCCTGACCTTGCTCAGCTCCGTGAGGGGAGCTCAGCCTCCCTACCTCTGGTTAACAATCGATAGCAAATTCAGCCCTGGTGGGGTTGAGAAAGATTCTATTTCAAGACATCAGAGATTGAATTTTGTTCAGATGGTTAGACAGCAGGGAGACTTTTGTGACAATCTGGTGTAAAGGGTATTGCAAGTGTAGTGATGGAAGTCCAGGCAGAGAAATGTCTGTGGATGGCAACATGAAGCAGCACATTCGGATAACTCTGAAAATCAGGTCCAAAGTAGGACTTGAGGCTTTTCCGTGTTGCAGTGTTGGTGTGAAAGAGTAGGAAGCTAGAAAGTACTTAATATTTCAAATCCTTCATTTTGGATTTTTTTTCCCCTGTATGTTTCTTTAGTTCTTGTTGTTCTACTACTATTTAAAGAAAAAAAAATCTTCTGTTCCTTAACCCCTCCCCATTCATCTGCCCCGAGTGTTTATAGTGCTTATGATGTTACTAAAATCTTCTAGGGGAATTTCTAAGCATTAACTCAAGATGTTAATTTACCTTGTTAAAGGACATAATTTAATATTTCAAATGTAATTACTTATAGTATTTAGGCATACTTAAAATTTTGACTTGATGTGTTAATGCAAAAGCCTGCTGGTTAATGCAAAATTTATGACAAAGCGTAAAAAATTGAGGCTTTGCTCTTACTGATTTGTAAGTAAGTGATCTGGAAATTGCCTGGCTGGTTGCTGTTTGGATTTGTAAGTTGCCATTGCAGCTAATGGGCGTATCTAAGGTCATCTAAGTAGCCCTGTGGTTTTTCAAAGGTAGCAGTGAACCAAGAAACACGCTGAGCTTGCTGGGGTTTGGAGGTTTGGAATTTGTATGCCTATGGTTTAGGGTCTGACTAAGGCAGGGACGAGATACACAGTGCCTCTGTAGCTGCTGCTGTGCCCTGGAGTTTCTATATACCTTCCCACACACCGTGGAAAACAGAAGAAACCCCATGACTTCCAGCAAGGTGTGCAGCAAGCTGCTAGCTGGGAGAGCTTTGCTGCAGAGAGCTCTGTGGAAACAGTAGGAGAGGCACTTATTTTTTTTTTGTTCATTCATGTCTTTTGTTTTTGTTTACCACACTTAATAGTGCTGAGAAATTTCATTGGCACAGATTTTGCTCATCTTTTAAGACAAGCTGATAATTTCACCAGTATGACTCTTGCAGAACATTGTGCAATCTGTGTGCCATTGTCCTCCCAGTCAAGATGAGTCTGTGCTGGTGCCAGACTGTTGGATTGTACTTTTTTCATCCCTGCAGTACAGCTGTAATAAAGTTGTAACTGAAGGTTTTTCTTTGTATTCTGTCACTGCATGTGGTTAGCTCTAGTTTCAGAAGATACCTCTTCTGGTCCTTGCTTATCTTCTTCCAGTCCTTGACCTTTGGGTATCTTTTTCTTTATCTTCATCTGTTTTTCCTTTGTTTCGTTCTTGTCTCTTCCCAGTGCCATTTCTCAGTTATGTGGAGATCTTTTGATTTAATCTTTGATTTAGTTGTTTGTATGGCCAGCTTCCTTTGTCTGCCACTTTGATAATCCTTCATATGCATTAAACCAGGAGCCACGCGTGGCAGTCGTGCAGATTGTGAAAGAACCTGCAGTGAGGTTGAGCTGTAAGCAGAGCTGCCGATGGCTTTGTTCTTCAGCATTTCCCTGCCTACATCAGTGGATTCCCCTGCGCAGCTGTCCGCAGCAGAGTGAGCAACAAGTGGGTTGCAAAAGCAATGAGATTTTATCTAATACCTAGAAATGTATTTTTATGTTTCTCTTTCAGATAAGAATTTTTTCTGGGAAGAGTCACAAAGATGGAATTTAAATAAAATTATTCTGGACCTGGTGATGTAGAGGCAGCGCCCTGACAAACATGGTTGCCCAGCATGGTCAGGGTGGCCTCTTCCCAGCTTGAAGGTGGGGCCTTTCCAAACTTCAGGTGGAGAAACTAAGCTTCGGCACTAGGCCTGCAGTTTTGGTAACTTACTTTATGAAATGCTTTGTGCATTTGAGAAGTGAGCAATAGAGCTGAGTGTGGTTTCTATGGGGAAGGGCTGCTGTGTCTGACTTCCTAGCAAAGTCACTTAGAAAATCCAAAGGTGTGGTGGCCTTTCAGATAAAGCAGATAATGGGGACTCCTGGGGTAGAGCAAACTTCAGGTTTAAGTGGCGTAGGAAGTTGGTGTGCGTATCAGTTGCTTCAGACACAAGCAGGCATGGCCAGACTCTGCATACAGGCAGTCTCAGAGCACTTCTGCCTGCACTAGCCACTGTCTTATCTCTCTGGTGCCAGAGCAGAAGGGAAAGAGCAGCAACACATTTCTGATGCATTGAGTCAGATTCTGCGGAGCATCATCCCACTGCTTTCATCGCGTGCTCTGCTTCCTCCCAGCCTAACCAGCCACGCCAACAGCCCTGCACTAGTGAGAGAGCTGCTCCTCTTGGCTGAGGGTAGCTAACACCCTGCCCAGATTGTGGTCCTGGGCATGGAAAAGTCCAAAATATTGTTCTCCTGTGACAAACTGTGCTAGCAGAAGCATGATGTGAACTGATAGAACAATTTTCTCTTTTTTTGAAACTTATTTGTTAAATGCATCTTGTGAAGCATGCTGTGGCAAGAAGCAGTTGTGTGTCACTTGGATATGACCTGGGCAGTGGGATCCTGGTTCTCTGTGGTAATTGCCTTCTTTCATAACTCTCGCAAGGGGAAGGGAGAATTCAGCTTCCCAGACAGTTCCGTGTGATCATACTGTTCTCGCAATAAGTATTTATTGGAGATGGTAGCACTCCCCCCTTCCTGTCTGAAATGATATCACTGTATATTCCACAAACACATAAATATAGCTGTACACACATGAATATAGATACATGTTGGATGTATATTGATATACATTCTGTTGCAGAGACATCGTGTTTCAATAAGAGGGTTGTTAATTCATTGACCAGTATATAATGTAAAGAGTAGTAAAGAGCTGTGCAATTCTCATGGAAAATGTTACAAATGCAAGCTGTTATTGTTTACCGGAGCATTACAGCCAAAGCAGAAACATACCTTCTGAGATTCCTGTTTGCCTGTAGGCCACAGCAGGAAGGTGAGGTTGAGTGGTGCAGAAAAATCAACAGCAATAAATAACAATTAGAGAAGGAAGCTTTTCAGAATGAGATTTGACAAAACCGGTTTGAGGGAAGAAATGAAACAAACGTCTTGTGGCAATTTACCCTTGGCCCTGCTTTGGTGTGTGGCTGTAGGCTAGGCAGGGGAATGAATGACGGTGGAGGTGAAAAGGGGATAAGGCAAGGAGGAAGGTGATGGAGAAGGAAGGAAAACTAGAGCCAAAAATTAAAGCTGGAGAAGGATGAGAAAGAGGATGGACAGTAAAACTGGCAAATGACAGAAGTACGTGCAACCTGGGGCAGCAGCAGCAGTTGGAAATGGGGAAGTGGGAAGCACTTAGCGGTGCAACTGAGATCATGAAGACAAAGATGAGTGAGGCTTTGTTGTCTTCTAGGACTAACTCGCACCTTAAGGAAAGAAGAAATTAAGCAGGAGGGGGAGAGGTCATAGACTGTGATTGCAAAAATTCATGCAGAAACCCCAGTGGGAGAGGAGGAACAGCTGTGAGCAATGGAAGGGGCCGTCCTTCAGGGAGCCAGCATGGGTACAAGGGTGCCTGTGTACAGGGAGAAATAGGGCTGGGAGTAGCAAAAGAGCCAGGGATTCCGAGAACATGGTTCGAAACTGCCAGATGCAGCGAGGGCTGGTGCCTCCCTGGGGCTGGGGGCTGCAGGGACACCCCACGGGGCTGCCAGCCAGGAGCAGGCAGCGGGGAGCACTGGGGCAACCCCAGCAATGGGCTTGTCCCTGGGGATAGGGCTGAGGCTGGGACGAGACCTCTGCCCATGGGTGGGTGGGGGTCAGGATCAGACACAGCCTTGGGCTGTCAAGGCAGGGCTGTGGGGATCAGAGAGTAAGATGGGAAAGGCAAGGTGTATCCTGGTAAAGATTTTGCTGCATACATGAAGTCAATGAAGTGTCGTAAGCATCAGTAAATTTTGTTATGCTGTTGTATTTGCTGATGTATACTGCTGTCTTCAAATATTGTTTAAAATGGGTAAGAATGTGTAAAATATTAGAAATGTGAGATAAAAACAGTGGTAAGATCTATAGCTTCAGGAGCTGTATGCTGATCTTGCTCACCTTACTTGTCAAAAGCTGTGTCATACCATTGCATACGATGCATAATGGTTTAGCAGTATAGAAGGAGAAAATAGTTATCTGCCTAGTGTTTTCTTTTTAGTAAATAATAATATTTCACAATTATAATAGAAAGTGCTGCGTGTCATCTGGAAACAAGGAGATTGTTTGAGCTTTACTATTAAATGTTAGTCTTATTCTCTAATCATTGCATTAATACATCTCCCCAAATGCTCTTGCTTTATCAAATTTCCCTAAATGTGGTGCTTGGAAGCTGGTCATGCATATTTGTGCAGCTTGAAATTGAGTATATTCCTTCGGGCATCATTTTACTCGGGAATGTTTTAACATCATTAATAATGTATAAGTGTAACAGGTTTACATTAAAAGCAAGCATAGACTAGGTTGCTTTTAATCTGCACAATAGTTTCTACATGGCAATTAGTATCACAATAAGTATGTAAAACGGGGGGGGAGAATATATGTGCACTGAATTCTTGGAGCTAGATAACCTTTTGATTGATGACATGACCCGGTTCAATTCAAATTGCTTACTCTGGAATGGTATTAAAAATTGGTTTTCTGTGCTAAAACTCATACTGCTGAAGGGGGTAGAAGGTAGTAATGGATACTAGATAGTGGAAAACTATAAGAAAAAGTTCTTACTTTAGCCAAGGCCATTTTAGGTAATTGTGATGAGCAGGCATTGCAGTTGTGACTGTCTCTCTCTGGGTCACTTTGGGCAACTTTTAATGTGTATGAGCAAACCTTGTGAGTGTGACATGGGCAAAGCAGAAGAGTCCAAAGTGATTGTTTATCGGTTAGCAAACATCAAAGACAGGTGGGATTTCATGAGCTCCTGGGCTAGGCATCGGTGTGCGTCCTGTCCCTGGCAGGACACCTGAAGAGCCTTTGCTGGCCAGGCAGTTGTGAATGAGGTGGAGGGGGACCACCCTTCTCTGCTCCCTGAGATGGGACTTCATCGCTGCTGGGTGCCTGCCTCCCACCTGCTGGCTTTGCTGCTCCAGGATGTGGTGCCTCTCTCCACCTCAGTCCTTCAGCTGGTAGCAACTCCAGTGTCACCAGTCTTACCTTTTTTTTGCGGTTTTACCTTTCTGATCTTGCACGGCTCTACTCTGTGCTTTCTCCAAGGCCTTTCTCATAGCTTGACAATTTCCTTAGGAGTAAGGCAGAGGCACGGTGACACTGCTGTGCCATGGCACAGCTAGACCTGGGGCCACGGCAAGCTGAACCCCCACGAGGGAGGTCACACAGCAGGAACGTTAAACACTGAGGTCACATCATCAGGCATCCAATGAAAAACTTAAATGAAATTAATTATTCTTGAAATTGTAAGTGCTACTGTTGATGATTTGGGAGTCTTATACAGCTTTAATTCTTTTTAAATAATTTGCAAAAATTATTTTAATGCTGAACATTTGCTTTGTGGCAGCGCTTCTGTTACAACTCTTTCAGATGTTAATAATGTGTTGTGAGAAATGCAATCTGAACAGGCAGCAAACACCACTCCTTGCCTTAAATACTCCGCTCACATCTCCTGCAAATCTTTCAGAAGATCTGCCAGATACACAGCCTGCAATTTTCCTTTCTTTCGTTCTAGGCAATGGGCCCCATCACGATCGAAGTTGTGTTTACAACCAGAGCAACATAGTAGATGGAGTTTACTGCCTCCCCATAGCACACTGGATTGAAGTCTCTGGACATACTGATGAGATGAAACATACAACTGACTTCTATTTTAATATTGCAGGACATCAAGCTATCCATTACTCCAGGTAAAATAAAAGTGCAGGGTTTGGCTGGCATCAAGTATTCAAACAGAAAATCTGTACCAATATAATGTCAGCAAACTTTGAATTTGAAGTGACGAATGGTAGTATGTATGTTAACAGTAAAGTTTAACAAAAATTCAACACCTCTTTGCAGTTAAATGTCACTTTTGGCAATAAAAAGGAGAGATTCTGAGTTCAAGGATACCTGCAGCCTGTACGGGTGTGTTGAGTTGCATCCCATCTGCAAATGGCTAGTGCTAATTTCTGGCTAAATTTATGAGGAACTGTAATTTTCAAATGCTCATCCACATACGCATATAAATACGCATGTATGTAGTGTGTTTGGTTTGGAGTTATCTTGCTGAAGAACATCTCCTGGGAAACAAAAAGAATATATTCCAGCACTAGAACTTTAGGGCATCACGTTATCACTCATATACGACAGCAACTGCAGTTAGTGACAGTGTTATAGATGACCTCTACTTTTGTGCATTCATTTAAAAAATACTAAAACTTATGCAAGTCTTAAAATGTTTTTACGTCCATGGTGCTCACTTGAGTCCACTGCCTCACCAGAGCAGCATCCTGGCCTGAATTAGGAGAGAATAAAGCTTAAAGAGGGCACCAGTGGAGCCCAGGCTGTGTTTGGAGCAGCAGCTTTAGCACTGGTGGTTAACCAAGTGGCACCGAGGGATTTGGGACCATTTGTAACTTTTTCCCCATCCCCAGTCATGGATGTGGGAGCAGGTTTATTGATGGATAGTGGTTGCAGGAATGCTGGCAGCCCTGATACATCACGTAGCTGGTGTTGATTACAGAGCAGTTAGTGATCTCAAAGGGACATGTTTTTTTTTAAGAAAGCAAACCAGCTCGTACTTTAATTAGGTCTCAGCATTGCTTTGTGTGAATTTCTCTAGATTACCATTCCAGCTACTCCAGCCTAACCATCTTGTCTCCTCTTGCTACTCTTCTGTCTCCCCCCTCCCACAGGGTAGGAAGCAGAATTGTCTTTTTCTTGTCACAGTTGCAGTGTGTGAGGGAAAGATTTCCTTGTGGTATCTTTTGAAAGAATACGGATTCATAAACACTGTTAGGTATATGTGAGTATTTGTGTGGCTTGGTACCTTTTCCCTGAGACCCCCTCAAGCTGTATGATACACCTGACAGACTATACTGCTATCTGGATCTTGAGCATCCCTTTCCAACACCCCATCAGAGAAAAGATCTTGTTTGTACCAAAGCACGGATTTGTCAATGCCAAATAATCTTTGCTTAGCAGAGGAAGTTTGTGAGAAAGAACAGCTGTCAGAAAGCGAATATCTAAGCACCAAAGGCTAACTTATCTTTCTTTCCAGAGGCAGCAGTGATCTATTTAATACTGCCTTATCTGTGCGACTACATGTTTCTAAGATTAGGTAAAAAGCACAGATTCCACTAAAGAATATTTGGAGAAAATTTTCCGAGTTGTGTAGTCTTTTCCAGGTGAAAATCTTCTCCTCCCTTCCCCTGTCACACACACACCCCCCTTCATTGCAAGGCAACCTTAAATGTACATCTTCACTAAGTAATTCTTATCTCATGTCTTTGGGCTATATTAAGTGGGCATACCCCATAATAGTCCTGTTGCATAATTATTTTCAATACTTTGAAGATAGGCAGCCTTAAATGACTTTTTAATTATTCACCATTCTGGTGGTTATTACAAAGCAGCCCAAAAATACTGTCTAATTAAGATTTTTATTTTTGGCAGAGCAGCTGAAGTGAGCTGATGAAAATGCTTTTGTATTATAATGGATTTATTGATTCAGAAGAGTAGTATGGAGATTAATATTGCCCAAAAGAAAAAAAAAAGACACACAAAACCCCCCAAAACAGAAGCAGAGAGCCAATGCCTCTGCCTGTATGGTTAAAAGCTCAACGTACGATCAGACTGTAGTTATCCAGCTGAAGCTGTGTTTTCCACGCTGTAGCAGAGGCAGGGGTACCTCAGGGAGCTTTATGAGCACAGTTTCTGAGTCCTGTCACCAGCTGTAGGATGTTTACGGAGCAGTGATGGCTGGAAAGAAGTGATTTATCAATGAAAACCTTTGGTGTGAGCCCCTTGTCTGTGTTGCTCCCCCTGAGCGGATTGCCATGGGCAGAATAGCTGCAGAGGAAGGTTCATCGCTGTCCAAGTGCCTCCCACAAGAGCCCTGGGACTCATTTTACCTGCGGTCTGTCTAATCACAACAATTAGTTGCTCTCAGCTTTGCTACCACCTTGCTTCTTCATACGATGTGTGCTTAAAACTTGAACTGGGCTGCAGCAGGACAAGGGCCTGCTTCCTGCGGTTGTGAAATCATTCTGGATCGTGCTGAGGCTGGCAGCAGTGCTCTGAGGAATCAGAGTTTTCTGTTCGGTATAGATGTATTCACCCATAAATCAGTGAACTTACATTTGAGCTTGTATTTAGAGAACTCACTCTGTGTTGGTCATTCAGGTTGGAGAGTAAATTAGGTGCTTTTTAAGCATAGCAGGATTTGAATTAATTTTTTTTTTTTGAGTGTGAAATGGAGCTTGCCTGAAGCTACAGAGTGGTGACAGATACCTTCATGGTGTTAGTGCTCATTTGTTTTGGACATGATTCAGGAAAAAATAAGAGTCTCTTTCCTGTTAGATATTACTGCAATAAGATGCCTTCAAATTGCAGGAGGGTTCATTTAGGACACAGTAATTTTCCAAAGCAAATTAGAGTCATTGTAGTCTTTTCAGGGGAAGGTGAGTTCAGAAGGTTTGTAAGTCCGGGGTATGTTAGCTCTGTTTCCGTTCCATCTGTTAGAGGTGGAACTTCCTAATTCGTAGGTGTTACGTACTTTATTGTTTATATAAACCCCTCTGCAATTCTCAGAAGAAAGGCAGTGCATAAGAGCAAGAGAGGGAGAGACACATTAAATTACAGAATCCTTAACCAGTGTGTTGGAGACAATAGTGCTTTATGGCAGAATTAGGTGCTATGGGAGTGAATGTCACCGAGAGGAAAAGGCATCTAGTTGCAGTTTTCTATTTTCAGACTAAAATTAGGTTCCCGAATCCGTCCCAATAATTAGTAAGTTCTCATAGTTTTTGCCTACTCATTTGCATATGGTATATGACTGCCACCTCCTCATTATAGGACATATACTTTGATGCCATGTGTGGTGTCTAATTTTTAATAATATGTGTTTCAGATTTACTGTCTTCATAACTACCATTTTATTCCTTGTGTGTGCTTTATGTGGGTCGTATCTCCTAAGTCTGATGAAGAAAAATATTTGTACATGCTCTGCATGTAAAATGCAACTAAACTGGATTCACCGTAAGTGAATTTCTCAGACAGCAATGATACCTAATCTCTAACTGAAGTATTCCTACTTCAGTTCCTACTGAATTCCTACTGTATTTTAAAGGGAAACACACAGTCAGCTTTAAATGTAAAATTATGTCATGAGGGAGTCCCTGCACGAGAGCAGCGGTGAGTCCTGACAGCAATTTTTTGAGGTATAGTTTTTATAGTAGCTTTTTTGCACTTAAATGTTAAGGCAAATAAATAGTAATACCAAAGCACGGATGAGTGAGTGGGATGTTCCTGTAACTGGATATAATCCAAGAAGTTGTGGAGTTGATGAATGTGTTGCTATCATCAGTGTTTATGTCCCAGATTTTTTCCATAAGACAAAATAAAGCGACAGATAATAGAAAATAAACCCTTGTGCTGGAGATGCTATTTTTGTTCATTTGTTTCTTGATGGTAGAAAATGAAACTTAATTTATGATGTAGATTTTACACATGCTTTGTAGCTTGTTGGTAAGATGGTTTCCTTCGCGCTGCCGTGGTAATGTAGGTTATAGATGAGGTCAAGTGTTAAGCAGGGATGTTCAGTGGAGTCACATGAAATGTGTGCTCCCGGTTGGTACTAAAGTGTTGACATAGTTAGGTGAGTTTATAGGAATGATCCGGGGCAAAATCCAGATGCTTCTTGTTTACCTTCTGGAGGCACTAAAGCAGTATTCTGCCGATGAACGCGGAGTTTCCTTTTGTCCACAGTAATTTTCCTGTGAAGAGAATGAGCATTTACTTGATTGACATGCATCTTTAATTGGGGTGGAAAACAAGAAGCTGGTTGAGTGGTTTTTTTGCATGAGCATGACTGGAGGAGGGAAATAATGAAACTTGTTTGGGTCATACGAGGCGCAGTTATTGCTGTTTGAGTGTTAGAACCCTGCTGGGATTGATGAACGTAAAGATAGACTTAAAGACATCTGTGGCAGGACACAGCTTGAGCTTAAGATGACTAAATTTGTATGTCTGTATACAGCAACTCAACTCTCTGGTGACTAGATGTCTACTTCAGAGTGAATTGAAGAATTGAATTGGTTTCCAAACTCCACTGACGATGCTGATGAGATCTCTATTGATTTGAAATGGGACGTTATTCTGTCTGATTGCTTGGATGTTGATGTCTAGTGTCATTTGAGATGCTCTAGAGTTTACTGCCTGGCCTCCAGCTGCTGCACTACAGGAACGTGGTTTCTTATAGCCTGTTGGACATACCTGTGAGCCCTATCCAGATGCTCCAGATGCTATAGGATGTTTCAGATGTTGGTGGGAAGCTGTCCTTAGGCAATGCCTTGAGCATTGCTGTGCCTAAAGACGCCTGTTGATAGATAACCAGGGCTAGGTGTCCTCATCTTGATCTTGTATCCCATCCCTGGCTTGTGTTAGTGAATAGTATCCATCTCATTTCAGCAGGAAGTCAGAATTACCTTTGAATTATGCGAGTGGAAAAAATACAAGAGAACACGTTTTAGTTTTACTCTTTGACTTCTCTTGTGACTTACTGGTTTTAATTAATTCACAAAATAAAATACCCTTCTGTTTCAAGTCTAATTCTGAAGTGATTTTTTTATTACTAAATTATAAAAAAAGGTTTAAAGAGGAAGCTGTCCCAAAACCCCCCCAGAGTGCAGTGAACTATGCTGCTGTAGCAGAAAGCTGAACTGATACTTTATGCGTGTGTTATGAATTAAGAGAAGAGGTGATGATGTCTATAGAGATTACCATAATTAACATTAAAAGCTAAGAGCTAGCTGTCCCATGTGCCTAAAGAATACTTGTGGTATTAGAGAATAAGAAATAATGAGCTCTGGAACAAAAGGCTTTGATTGTAAAATAATCCTGATTAAAAATACTTAACATCAGTAGGAGTTTGACCTTTAATTTCAGTACTTGGGTCTCTAACTGCAAAGTTATCTGGCCATTTATGCATTAAATAATGAAAATATTTGAAGTCTAATATTCCTCTCATGTTCCTCTTTCTATACAGCTACAATGTATGTTGTCAGCATTATTGATAAATTAATGATTTTGAACTGTTCATATAGATAGTCTAAAGAGCGTAACATTTTATAAGTGATTTAACGTGATGTTTTACGTAGCTTTAGGTAGTAGAACAATTAGAATAATTATTGATAGCACAATAAGGGCAAATCACATTGGTATGTGGATGTCACTTTTGATGAAAACCGATGTATTTCTAGTGAAACACAGTATTTTCACAGTTCAGAAGTTACTGGAAGTAACACAACGTTTACACACCAAGTGTACACAGCAAGCTAAAGGGGAGCTTAGCATGCTGTCTGGATAGTCTTGTGAGTTTTATCTGGGCTTTGTTCTGTATTTTTATGTACCATTCTGCCATTCATACGTCACATTTGGAATGGGCATTTGATTGGGAATTATTTATTTAGAGGGGTGATTGCTCAGGAATGAGTATTTCATTCATTAAACGGCAGCAAGCAGAGACTGGCACACAACGTTTAGATGAACGCCTTTCATCAGCCAGCTGGTAATGCGTAATATTGGCTTAAAACTACTGTTGCTCTTTGAAGTGGATCTTCTCATAGGTGTGTTGCTGCACAAAGTTATTTCCTTACTTCTTAAGAAAAACTTACTGTGTCGTTCTGGGAGTAACACGGGAAGAAAGACTGGGAACCCTCCATGAAAAAACCTTGCGGAGTAAACATACTTATTTTTCTGTTTTTCTCAGTGGGATATAACAGACAAATGTTGATAGTCTAGTAAATATGAATTTTATTTGGGGAATCACTGTTAGGGAGCAAAAACTCTTGTTGCTTCTAATTTCTCTTTCTGTTTCATTGTGCCTCCCTGTCTCTTATCTGTATTTCTTCTGGAAGTCTTCAGCCCCTTTTCCTGCCTCTTTATTCTTTAACATTCAGGCTGTCAGCGAGGGAGGAAAGTTCTGTCTCCATTGGAGAGCAATTTGCCAGCGTTGCCGGCTGTGAAGGAAATTGTCTGTGATTGTGAAATCCTGGGCAATTTAGCTCACAGCCGGGGTGCCGGGGAAAGGACAGCATCGCTCTGTCACCAGAGATGTTGTTCCAGTTGTCCCACAGTTATTTATTTTCTGTTAGCTTTTACATGCATTTATGAAGTACCTGGGAATCACTGGCATTTCTTAATATAGTTTACCTAAAGATAGCAGAAGCTCTTTTTCAAAAGCAGAGATTTTGTACTCAACCTTTTTGCTGTTTAGTTTACTGGGAGGGGGCAAATTCAGATATTTGGTTGTTATCAGAAGAACTTCACTAAGAGAACTCCGTGATTTACAGTTGGTAAAACTGTTGAACCAGGGAGGGACTTGTGTTTGCAGTGCAGACCTGCCCTGCCTACCCTTCTCCTGGTTTTTTGCAGACACAGCTCCTGGGGCAGGTTAGCCCAGCCAGCCTGCAGCCAACTGCTGCAAAAAAAAAGCCTCAAAATGATAGTTTTCAGTCCCCAGGTGTCAAAGGTGACACCATCACAGTTTATTACCACCAGCTAGTTTGGTGTTTCCTCACTCAGTGTATACTGTGTTTCTGAAACAGGTAACCTGTAAGTCAGAAAAATATGAAATAAAAAACTGTGTAGTTGTTTCAACTCAAATGAAATGGGGAAAGTGTAAAAGATGCTTCATTTAAAACAGTCTCAAGCTGCAGCTGGTAAGTTATGACTTCTACCTCTGTCTTCAATAATGCCTATAGATGCTGGGAGATACAAATGCAAGTTTTCATGCTTAAATGCTCTAGATATTTACAAGATCATTTTAAAAAAGCTCCACCATATAAAAATACAGAGAATTCTATTTAAAGGGTAACAAATGATTTATTAGAAAGGAAACTTGAAAGGAAGCTTTAGTGTTTGTCTCAGAAACAGAAGTATTTTATTTCCCAAGAGTAAATAGAGATTATCAAATTTCTGCTGTATTTTCACATATGTAATTTTCTCTCTGCAAGAAAAAACAAAAACCCAAAGAAATGAACTGTGTTTGCCTTCCCAGGGAACACATTAAGAGGCTGAACTGAAAATCTTGTTCCCTCCTTTAATGCTTATACTTCGGGAAATTTAATTTCAGGGAGTCAGGTACAGAATCCCTGCTATTGTTCAGAAGTTTAATGTATGTCCTCTTATGAACTGTGGTAAAAATTGAGTCTAATGTCATAGATGTTGCCAAGTTATAAGAAGTGTGAATTTCCTCTTTACTGGTTCAATAGACACCATGGTTTGTAAGTTGAAATTTAATGTGTTTTCTCTTTGATGTGAAAAAAATGATTTTAAGTGTTCAAGGAGAGGAAAAAGGGGAAATATGCATTTCCATTTTAATAAAGAGACAAGAAAATATAGAATATAAATAAGATCAATAATGAAGTAGAAGCCTGCCTTCCTTTCTTTCCCTTCCTTCCTTTCCTTTCCTTCCTTCCTTTCCTTCCTTCCTCCCTTCCTTTCCTTCCTTCCTTCCCGCCTTCCTTCCTTCCCTTCTATTTATCTATCTATCTATCTACTTACCTACCTATAACTGAAAGCAGTTGACCGAGTGCAGGAGGAATAGGATGCTAGCATTCATGAAGAAAGTCCATTCACCAGCCCTGGGCCAGCAACAAGACTCTCCATGGCTCCGTCTTTCCTTTCAAGAGCTGGGTGCTAGGCAATAATATATATGTGTGGATGTTTGTGGGCTTCTAGAGCCATTTTCAAAATTATTTTTTTTAGTTTATCTACTATGGATATGCCACTTCTCTAATAATTTCTTTAGTGTTCCATTTTTTTCTGCAGTTTGGCTGCCAGCTGGAAGGGTTGCCCATATGCAGACCATTCCTAAACACAGCGTTAGCTACGGCTTTCGCTGCAGAATTGCTCAGATTCCTGTAATACCTAGTTGCTTCAATCTGGTGAGATGAAAGGAGGAAAAAGCTTCTCAATACATTTGTTGTCTAGGTAATAAGGCTGTCCAGTATGAGTAATGTTTTACAAATTTACAAAGTCAGGCTTCAGCGGAGAATGTAAACACATTTACATAAACCTCAGGAACAGTAGATCATTCTAATACGTTTATTCAAATAGCTGCAGTTCTAATTTACAAGCAAGTGAAATTATATTGCTAGGAAAAGAAATCTGAAAAAAAATAGCAGTTTAAAAACATGGAAAACCCTTGGTAGTTCTTGGCGATCTATGGGCTTCAATAAAAACTGAAGCATTGTTAGTTCATAAAATTTAAGTCAGATGATTTTTTTCGCTTTTGACATCGAAGACTTCTTCAAGAAATCCCACTATACTTTGTGTGAAAAGACTTAACACAGGTCCTTCTGGGGCCTCTCAGTACCTCTGTTACAGCCTCAGCCTTTGAGGTTGGCAACTTATCCAGCAGGGTTGTTAATTTTATGATTATAATCTCGTAACCAGGTGTGTTAGCTGAAATGAAGATTCCTGACTATGTTATTACAGTAGCACCGTGCAGCTGTTGTCCCTTTGGTTTGACTTTGTTTGACTGTGGTGATGCTTTGAGTCACTTTTTCTCAATATTTCTAAGATGTTGTCCCCCAGTCTGTAGTACTCTAGGTTGTGTCTGTCCCTCTTTAATATAAATTAACTGATGCAGGTTTAGAAATTCTGGATAAATACCTTAACTGGAATGAACATGGACACGTACAGAGCCCATCAGGACTGTTGGATTTGGATCACACCACAAGGGATGGATGTGCTTCGTCCTCTGGCTGCTGCAGTCCTTTCGAGGGCATTCCAGCATTTTGTACATGCTGCCACCTGGGTCACAAGGCCACCTTGCAGTAAAGTGTGCTTTGCAGTGATGTAATTTGCATGAATATGTGCTTGTTTCCGAAGCAGTGGAAAGCATTTGCATTGGATCCGAAATCCTGCATTTTGAAAAGTGGATTTATCTTTAATTATTTTTACAGTCTAGATTTCTAAGCAGCTGCTTATAAATGAACTCTGAAAGAAGACAGAAGATATTTTTACCAGCGATTCCTGAAATTTCACAGGCATTATCTTAAAGTTCTTTTGTCGCGGTTTAAAGTCAACTTTGTTAAGATGATTTAACTTAAAGGTTCCAGCGGTGGCACCATTCCCATTGCTAAGCATTAATGTTAGAAATTCTCATTCCGAATGCCAAGAGACTCATGGCTCATTACGATCTGGCTTAGTTTAGCAGCCTGTTGTTCTTGTGTTTCCCAGTATTTGTTCTAATTCAAAACAAATGGGAATGCTGGCAACCTAACAGGGATACATGGAGCAAGTAACTATTGGCAACCGTGGCTGCATGAGACAAGAATCTATAATTGGAGCATTTAAGCGTTAATCCTCGCAAGCCAACGGAGGAGTCCTTTCCAGGTTGTTCAGTACCAGCCTTGGCCGATTCTCTTCTCGGGCTGTGTTTTTGTAATTGACACATCGTTCGCTTCAGATAGTGTTTGTAGAAATGGAAGTACGAGGAGTCATTCCCTACAAAGGCAAATCCTGCTTTCTGCTGCAGGCAGTGTGCTCCTTAGGCATCAGTAAAACCTTGCGTGTGTGGTTGAATATGAAGCCTGGCTACGTCCTCTAGGGCTAGATCTGGACACCCTGTCCTACAAGACATTGGTGTGCTTATGAATGATTAAATCCTTATATTCACAGTAGAAATGCATAGTGAAATATGACAGCAGATATTTCACTTTGAATACAGGAAGGATAAAATTTTATCTCCTACATTTCTCAAGGGGAGGCAAGTCTGGAACATATTCCAGTCCTGGCATGGAAGAGATCAGCTGTATCACGTTGGTTTATTTCATCTGTCAGCAATTGACCTTCGAGGTAATGGTGCAATCTCTGTTCATAGGGATACGCTGCCTCTTTTGTCTTGACTTCTTCACAGGAACTTTGTGGTCAGGAGATATCCCCCAAGAATAATCCCCAAGATTTCTTGTTAGGAGAACTTTCCATCCTCTTTGCATCATGGGAGGAATCGTAATAGCAAATTTGTTTGCAAACCTTTTAAAAATACTAAATGATGTAACAGTCTTGTTTGTTTCTGTCTCAGGGGTTCCCTGACATCAGATACGTCTTCATCACAAGCTGCAGTGAAAAGCAGAGGTACCTGAACTAACTTGGAATGAAAGAGGACATTTTCTGCAGGCTCTGTAACTTTCATGACACTGGAGTTGGAGCAAAATAAATTGGCTTGCGAGGAGCTCTGTGCTGCCATAGCTAGACTGCTTCTGGTGTCTGAGATAGGCAGGATGGTTAAATGAAGACTGAGAAAGATGATGTATCACTATTTGTAAAAGACATTCAGGAATTAGTACAAAGGAGGAAGAAGAATTATTGAAATTGAACCTGTTTTAAGGTCAAATAGGTATTAATTGCTTCTGAATGAATTTAGAGTGTAAATTAGAACAAGGTTTCTGACATCAAAGGGATGATGTCTGAATTCTGGCATTACCTTTCAGATAGGGCAGAGAGGACAAGGAACCTAAATTATTTCAAGATGGAGCTTGATAAATTAATATAGGTAGTGATCCCAGAGATGGAAATTAAAGTTTATGATTATAGTATAGGCTATAGATCATGGGCTCAAAGAGACCTCAAAAAGCATCCAGTCGATTTCCTTGCTCTAACTTAGTCTCAATTACATTTAAATCATTCCAGGTTTATCCAGCCTGATATTAAATATGATCTAATCTCAGTGATGAGACTCTACAGCCCTGTTACTCTTCCATTTAAAAAGCTTTCATAATCTCAATTTAAGTCTTCCTAGTGCAATTTAAGTTAATTTCTTCTTGTTCTCTCCACAGCAGACTTGGAGAACAGATTAGTATCCTTCCCCTTTCTGGCCATGCTTGGAAACTCCAATCCTTTTTCCCAGAATCACAGAGTGGTTGAGATGGGAACATCTCAGTATTTTATTTTTTATATTGACCCTTGTTTCTTTCAGTCTTTCCTCTGAAAACTTGCCTTCTTGATCTCTGTCCTAGTACCCTATGCTAGGCTCTCCAGGTGTTTCTCTTCCTTTTTCCCATTCATCCTGATGATGGTCTGCCAGTACTGAATACAATAGAAGGGTTATTTTGTGACTCTCATGCACAATGCTACTGCTTATTTATCCAAGTATTATTGTCCCTTTTGTAGTGTGGGATGTGGTTTACTTCCCAGTTGTCTAGGAGTTTTCATCAAATATGTTCCCTGCTGTGGCAGGTATGGGATGTTAGAAATGCCCTTGATCTCTGCAGCTGTCCTTATGTTTTTGTGAATTTCTTCTCGTAAAGCTCTTATGCTCCTTGTAAGGGAATATTTGGGGTTGCTGTGGAAGGGGAGAGTGGGCCATAAACAGCTTTCTGGATCCATCTAGGCCAAACTTCTCTTACATGATTGACTTTAATTCTGCTTGCGTGGATCTTTCTCATCGTGTACCTCTGGTGCATTCAAGCAAGGACAACCCACAAAGCAGACATAGCCTACAGGCCTTCCCAGAGCCAGAATGCACCAGCAGGTTACGAATGAGAAGGAGAGCTGTGTTGTGCTCAGCAAGTTTGCTGGTGATACGAAACTGGGAGGAGTGGCTGACATGCCAGATGGCTGTGCTTCCATCCAGCGAGACCTAGACAGGCTGGAGATTTGGGCGGGGAAAAATTTAATGCAATTTAACAAGAGCAAGTGTAGAGTCTTGCATCTGGGCAAGAACAACACCAGGTTCCAGTATAAGTTGGGTACGGAACTGTTGGAGAG
>VZTO01023909.1:0-26021 GCA_013400615.1 Syrrhaptes paradoxus | reverse complement strand
ACTGCACTCTTTCAGTGGTAAAGCAGAACAAATCTGTAAGCAATGACTTGTGCTCCTTTGACATTTGGCATTTAGGTAAAAGCAATTTTTTTTTCAAAAATATAAGTAGTTTTTACAAGGTCTGCAGCTGTGTGGTTTCAGTAGGATATACTGTTGTCATTAATCAACACTTTTCTCTGATGATTTCTGCTAAGGTCATGACCATTTATTCCATCTTTATTGATAAGAGTGATTTTATTAAGCCTGGCTGTTAGATCTTGGTTTTCTGTGAGTGAGACCACAGTATCATCTAACCTTGCTCTCCTACAAGGCCAAACCAGAGACTCCTATGTTGTCAGTATTTTGGTGGAAGCNAAAAAAAAAAAAAAAAAAAAAAAAAAAAAAAAAAAAAAAAAAGATTTAAAAAAATTTGCCATTTTTCTTATCTCTTGGTAGAGCTTTGTAGGTGAAACTGTATGGAAGTTGGGATTCTTTACCTCTTTTGTGTAGACAGAGCCAGATGATTTGCTGCTCCCATAGGTTTTATGTTTAAGCAGTCATCCAATTCCCTCTTAAAAATGCTAAATTCTTACTCTGCGCTCATATGAAAGTATTTTCACAAGAAATATCTGTCATCTACTGTATTTTGAATGTTTTAATTTTTCTGTATCTTTTTTGACACAATAAAATACTTAATAGAAGGTTGAAAGTTTGAGTGCGTGAAGGAGATCATTGATTTTTGGAAGGTTACTATATATTTTTCTGTTATTTTCAGTTCACTTCTTGGTACAGGCTAATATTACCACTTTGACCTCTCTATACAGCCACACTTTCACCAAGTACCACTGCAAGCATGTGCTGTTTCCTTTTCTAATTGATGATAGTTAACTTAAAACCCAGTGGTGTGTGTGAGTGGCTGAGTTTGTTTATTCCACGATGCATTACTGAGATGCATTCCTCAACTGGGAATCTCATCTGCTCCTTTGCTGCATATTCATTTACTTTTATTTGATACCACTGGCAGTTGTAACTAATAAAATCTTAAATAATTCTGGTTTGGGCAGATTTTTGCTTTCTCCTTGAGTAGGCTCGTCTCTTGTGAGAGATCTTAACTTGAAAAGAGAATTCCCTGTTGAATATAGGTGAACAGTGTCATGCTGTAACAGGACAGTCAGGGAACTAGAGAGAGGAATACAGCTTTTGAGGCACAAGAAGAAACGAATATTCTGTTGTCAGAAATGGTAAGACCTCTTTCCAGTACTGGGCATAGCATCTTAAGAAAGATGTTGACCAGCTGGAGAGTCCAAAGGCAAACAAGAATCATCAGGTGCTTTGAATATATGACAAGCAGATGTGTGTGTGTGCGTGAAGAATACAAGGCTGTGTGGGGGGGTGTGTCAGTAGTTTTCACATAGATAAAAGGATTTTGCAGAGTGGAAGGGAATAATCTGTTCTTTGTGTCCCTTATGGAGACAAGAAGATGTCACTGTGACCTGTGACTGCGCTATTCACATTGGACATTAAGAAAATATTTCTGAGGGTGAAGATAGTAATCAGAGTGCTCTCTGCATATCAAGCAATATTTGAAAGTGTTCAGATCTTCCACTGGAGAGCAGAATTCGGTAATTTGAAAATCTTTCTCTCTTTGTAAGTGCATTTCAGGACGTTAGATAGCAATCTAAGTAATGTTTCTAGATTGCTCTGACAAGGGTATAGGAACCTCATCTGATTTCTAGCAAGTGCTCTTAGTATTTCCACAGCCACAGGTTCAGGAGAGATGCACAAGGAAGGCCCAGCAGAGAGATGTCTCATTTGGTCCGTCAGGGAGGGCAGGCATGTACCTAAGAACAAGCTGCTGCATGTTGTTAAAAGGATGCCAACGGCAAAAGCTGCACATCCAGGATGATAGTTCTGGGTCATCATAACCCAGCACTATCACCATTTAAAGTGGTGTGAGGGGAGGTGAGAGAGGAGAGAGCGTCTCAGCTACAGCTGGTAGGATTTCCTGTATTCTCATCTTGAATATGCCCAAAACAGTACTTCTGGAAATCTCTTTTGTGTCAAATGAGAGAGAGGGAGAGAGGGAGTTTTTTTGCTGCTATCCCTTTGTCTCCCTTTTTTTTCTTATCACACATTTGGTCTTTGAAGTAGTTTAAATTTGGTTAAAAGTAGATATTTCAATGCAAGCTTTGGGTGCAGACGGATCACGATTTTCAATTAAAAATCCACCTTCTAAAAGAATCCTGAACCAGTTCATACTCCCTGCCATCAGGGGAGGAAACAGGAGTACACTGTGATGGAGCAGTAGTTACAGTGCTGCAGAGAACATCTCTGGCAGAGTTGTACTTCAGGGCTGCCTTCCCCGTGGGCTGCTTGCTTGCAGTGGTGTCAGGGTGCCAGCACTGCCCGAGTACAAAAACCACTCCACAGGCATACGAGCATCACAAAGTGCTGGGGGTAAATTGACTGAATTATATATGTTGCTCTTCTGGGAATGCAGAATAAGTTTTGCTGCAAGTTATGTGGCTGTAGTTGCATACTACACCTTTAGGAAATAAAACCTTAAGGGAGGACACAGCCCATTTAATCGTTACTTTGCTGTTTCAGCTCAATTGCTCCGTCTTGTTATGTGTATATATTAGTGCTCGTCTTGCTGTCATCAGATGCTGAGGGAGATCTAGGACAGAGTGCTGCAGGTGACTGAAGTGCATTGCAAGCTTTAACATCAGGCTACGTCTTGACCTGGCACTGAAGGATGAATCGATCCGTGACTTTCCATTTAATATCATACACTGGACCTTGGTCAAAAATGTTACTGGTATAAACAAATGACATGGTTGATGGATCACTCTGTTGCCAATAACCAATGAAAAATACCTTGTTATTTTTTCCTTAGTTTAGCAAAGTCCTCTTTCTTGATTAAAGCTGGCAAATATAAGAGGACATCTGAAGTATAGTACCCGATAGATGTCCTGATGAAATGTGTTCCCCAAAGGCTGGAATCCTACCCTTTTCTGTAAGAACTGTGACTGATTTCAGGAGGGATTGTAAGATGCCTGCTCTTAGTACACTGATGGTTGAACAGATCTGGAAATGGTACCCGAGTCATCCCAGCTTACAGCTCAGCGTTTTAAAGGAAACTTGAATTTGGTGCCCGTTTGCCTTAAACCGTTATCGACAAAAGTAACAAAGGAGCTGCTTAAGGAGCAGCGTAGACATCTGTGCAGTGGAGGAGGAGCTGACTGCCCCATGCAGTAACCTGGCATCTTCCTCCCTGTGAATCAGAGCCCTACAGCTGCTGGGCTGGTTTTGTACAATCCATGGAGCTCTAAGACTGAGAGGTACACTGTGTCATGCTTTGGGAACATTTCCTCTAGCCTGAAAATTACAATCTGCACAGTTAAAAAAAAAAAGTATCAGAATGCTAATCTTTTATTTGTCTCATACTCGTTTGCTCCTTCAGGACTGTTTGCATATGCATTGATTAAATGGAATGCGTTTGTTGTTTCAGATGCATTCGTAGTGAATTGTTCTAATTTAATCTAGGCTGTGCAGGGTCCTGGGGGGAAGCAACCAAGTGCGATATATATCTGCATCATTAAAAATAATTTAAGTGTGATGACAGCTGGAAAATAACCGTACAAGTGGTTTCAGGGTGTTCCATATTTATTCCCTGGTAATGATAAATTGTTGTTGGTTTTCTCAATTTACAAGTCAAAAGGCGGGTTTTTAACATGTCAGCCTTCAGTCTGGGCTCTGTATATCAACTAACATTTAGTCCTGGTTACCACAAATTCAAGCTTCTCACATTCGTTCATTAATTTAATCCCCAAAAGTCCCCGTAAGGTAGGTAAATATTATCTCCACGTTACTGATGGAGAACTGAAGTGTAGGACAGGCTGAGAGGAACTTTTCAGAAAGTAGCTTTAAATAAAGGGCTTTTAGACAATCTACAAGTCTTAATCTCAGAAGTAAACTGAATATTTTTGATATTACTATGGGGGTTATCTTCACGGATAAACTGTCTCTGACTGAATTGACCATCTCTTCTGGGAGCAAGCATAGCTGACTGTCCTCAGGAACACAGGGAGTTCACGTGTGCAATGACAAAGTGACATCTTTATATTAAAACAGAATTCTGAGTCGAATTTTGTTAAAACACCATCTTGTTGTGATATTTGGGGAAAATGACGGATGTTAGCGGCTGAAAAGATGATAGGTTTATTGATCACACATAATCCCTGAATGTTTTTTGAACTGTATGTTGGGATCGCTTCATTTGCTGCTGGAAAACAACCACGTGTGGGCTGGAAGCAGCAGCTGTTGGAGAGCTCAGAGCACTGGNCCTTCACATATTTATAAACAATAAGGTCACCCCTCAGTCTTTCCCATGTGGCTAAACCCTAGCTAGCTACTGAAGTACTGTGGCAACTT
Organism: Syrrhaptes paradoxus; assembly: GCA_013400615.1. Classification (NCBI taxonomy): domain Eukaryota; kingdom Metazoa; phylum Chordata; class Aves; order Pterocliformes; family Pteroclidae; genus Syrrhaptes; species Syrrhaptes paradoxus. Next base: position 21,608 of record VZTO01023909.1, on the reverse strand, counting down.
AAATGGGAAAAGCCACATGGGAAAAGGAAAACTAGAAGTTGTATTATTAAGGAAAGAGATGTGAAAATGAAATCACCACATTCTTGTATTGTTTGATATATATACGTTTCCCTGGTCCTCAGGGTATTTAAGACCTCAGTAGGGCTATTAAAAATCCATTTATAGAATACAGCTGCTAAACTCTGTCAGTTCTGTACTCACGTGTGCACTGACCCTTCTGTTCTTTCCTTCTAACATAAGACAAGGTCAAGGTGTGAACGAGATAAAACCAAATGGAAATATAGGTACTATGCAGTAGGGTTATCCCAGAACTTTTACACAAGTTGGCCAATAGGACAGCTCTGCAGTACTGGTTTCCTAGTAAAAGAGTGGGTAAGCCTTGTCCAGGAAGACCAAGACTTTTCAGTCTAACAGACTTGAAGACCAATGTCAAGGCTGCACCTTGATCCTCTCAAAGGTTAAACTCTAGGACCCGACCAGGAACATAATTCACAAGAGTTGGCTGTCCTAAATATGTTGTTTTGGTCGTTCTCTGAATGTTACCACTAGCTTAGTTAATTACAGCGAAAGACAGTGATAAAAATTTGTTAAATGCATCAGATTGTTCAGTAAATGCAATTATTATTGTGCAGTACAGGAGGTCTTGTCATGGGTAAGATCTTTTAGGCTACAAGAAGATGATAAACCAGTGGTGTGTATCCCAGTGGTCTTGCAGATAGTGCAGCTGTGATGTTTGCCCAATAAATAATCATTGGGGAAAAAATTATAAAGCATTGATAGGCAAGAGTGCTACCTACCCAGAATTTTATTTATCTCAGGAATGCTTCAGTCACTCCTGATTCAATCGAATGCTAGAAAATACACTTTTGCTCTCCTGTCAAAGTAACTTTTTATATTAGATGCTTCCCAAAATATCAACAGAATTATCTGTGTATGAGTCTTTGAAGGAAGGATACTAGTTCTTGTTCTTGAAAGAATATCCTCATGTTGTCCCCAGGTATTAGTGCTATTGCCGTTTTTCTTTCCTGCCTGTGGAGTTTTGTGGCATTGCTCATCTCCAGCCATTCCTCAGTGTCTGTTAGGGCACTTGAACTTAGGTTTGCCACCTTGCGATGCTCTAATCGCTGCAGCAGATTCCTGTGGCAGAAGCCTGGCAGTGGTCACTCTTTCAGGTTGGGATGGGGTTTGCTGTGGGGCTGGTGTGCAGGAAGCGGGGCAGAGGAGCAATTATAATAGACCTTCGTCAGCCCCTCTGGTCATTGGGAAGGCTCGAGCCGGTTATGCTGCATTTTGGGCAATTTTGAGAAGCTCCATTCCTGTACCAGGAAGCATTTCGTTCAGGTTGCTGTGGAGTCCACTGCGGACTGAGTATTGATATTTCTTAATATATGAACTGAATTTAATTTGTAGCTTAAGAAATTCAGAGCCTATGTATTAGCTTTCTTTCCCTCTCTTCTCTCCTTTATAAAGGAAGTGTTCAGGTGTGTGAGAAAAGAGGCAAAGGAAATGATTTAAAGGTGTAAATCTTAATTTTTGAAATTTTGCGTTAAAGCTTGTTTGCTGCTTAGGAAGAAATGTGTTTTCTGTTGGCAGTGGGAAATACTCTTACCACAATCTAGACTAGAGCATGGGTGTGAGACAGCAACTAACTCAAATCTCTTCAAACAATCTCACTGTTGAAACAGAGCTGAAATGGTTAATTGCTATGTCACGTATTTGTTTAAATTGAACTCAGGTACCATATACTGAGATGAAGTGTGTTATCTCTCTGAAACAGGGGCTGAGTCTGTGTGTGCGTGGCTGCTATGTAGCTCATTGTGGGTGCAGCTGAAATACAGGGAACAATAATAAAAAGTGCATCCTGGATTTGATTTTTTTCTTTTTGGAAATCTTCAGTAGTATCGTATCAGGATTTAAACATTGTCAGTTACAGGTCTTAATTAAATGCTAGTAAGCCCTTATTTAGTGTGACAGTGGAATGGAAATAGCTACCTGATGATATAAGGGGTGTTTATAGGAGTAACTGCTCCTCAATAAACCTAAAATTTTTCTTATTTTCTCTGAGATTAAAATTCAAAAAGACCATAAGAAATGCATGGCAGCTATTTTATTTTTGAGGATCTTGCTTTCATTGTAGATTGGCTTCATTTTTTTTCAGTAAATAATGATTGCAAAGTTGTGTGTTCCACTGCAGGGATATTTTGTGTAGTTTGTGGATTGCGTATTCAAAATAGAAGTCTATGCAAAAATAAAAAATTAAAGTAGATCACTAATAATTTGTGCCTGTAAATAATCCATTGTAGATACCATCAGTTTAATTACATGTGCAGATTAAACATCCTTGTTTGAAAACAAGCCTCTTAGTATTCAGCTTCTATTTATGTCAAAATGTTGAGGTATACAGTAGTTTTATGATGATTAGCAATGGGAAAACCATAGAAGTCTTGAAGTTTGATTTAGGTAAGTACCAGAAATATTGATGTTTATCCCTCCTACACATATGTCTTGAGTTTTCTTGAAGAATTTCTGGTTCTTCAGACCTCGAGGGAAGCTAGACACGTATTGTAATTCTGCATTTGGTTCCCACTAGACTCCACAAGAGCAGAGAAAAATGAGAAGAAACTTACTCATTCATTTTTGAGTTTCCTCACAGAAGGGTAGTTTAATTTTTTTTTTTTTCTGTCTACTTTCCTCATTATAGCGGTAACTACAAAGCTGGAAGAGTTCTATTTGTTTGACTTATTACTAAAGTAATTCAGATCTGGATTGTGTGAATCTTTTAGGTCTCTCTTTTTTTTTTTTTTGGTGCAAATTGCATGAAATCTTCAGAGTTTTCTTATTCCGATCTGTGATGCTAGTAAGCTTCTGCTGCAGGCTTAATGATGGATGCCTTGGAGACCTGTGCTACTAATTATGCTCTGGATTTTTTCTCAGACCATCTGGCTCTTTGTGGTAGGTTAGGAATTCAGTCGCCAGCATCAAACATTACCAACTCAACTGCCATGAAATAAGAAGCTGTGTACTGCATGGCGTGAAGAGGCTGCGTGTGATGATGCTGAGCAGGTTTGGAGCTGGAACGCCACTGAACTTGGCAGTTTCTTTGTTAAGATCTTTTAATCAATCCCACTGCGATGTTTTCTCAATCCTAGAATTCTGCCAAACATCTGGCTGGGAAGCTGCCCTCGGCAGCTGGAGCACGTGACGGTCAAGCTGAAGCACGAGCTGGGTGTTACGGCGGTGATGAACTTCCAGACCGAATGGGACATTGTTCAGAATTCCTGGGGCTGCAACCGCTACCCAGAACCCATGAGCCCCGAAATCCTTATGAAACTGTATAAAGAGGAAGGTCTTGCCTATGTCTGGATGCCAACACCAGACATGAGCACTGAAGGTAACGCTCAGGCCACTTTTGTAGTAAATTAATAGTAACAAACCCTCTGAGTTACTAATCTGTCACTTTAATGACTGGGGGTTTTTTTCCATATAAATTTTGCATGAAAATATAGCTAACACACCAGGTATAATTTCTCTGTGTGCTGTCTCTTAACAAATTATTTTCTTGTAGGCAGAGAGACCATCTAAAGTACTTTGTGTCTGGCAGTAGATGTGTATTAGAGTTTAAAGCCTTCTGACGCTGAGAACTGCTTGACTATTTTTGCTTTCAGCTTGAATTCAGCCCGCATAATGAAAATATGCTGTGTAGGTGGAAGACTGAAAGCTTGCACAGCAGGACAGCTTGCCATCCCTTGGTGGTTAAAAATAGACAGTGCTGTCTGTCTGTGTCTGCTATTCCCTTCCCACAACAAATAATTTCTCTTTGACTATAGTATCCCAGTCTGATGCATCTCCATGGAGTCATTTATATAATTATTTGTAATTAATTTAGAGTACCCATAGCACCTGATGTTGTAACATAAATTAGTATTATTTTTAATTCCTCTATGGGAATTCTCAGTTCAAAATCTTGTTTCCAACCAGTGGGTTAGAAAGTGTGTGTGTTTCCAAATGGGTAAGGTCTCTCCAGAAGAGAGTGCTTTCAAAAGAGTGAAATACTGCTGCCACAAATAGAGAACTGTCATATCAGTAACAGGACATCAGGGAAGACAGGTGACCTTAAAACAAGGAATTTGAAAGGGCTTGATGTCAGTGCTCATCTGTTCCGTGAGGAAGAGTTAGGCTCTGATGTTTGCAGCTTCAGTTCCTGGGGTAAGAGGGAGAAAGGTGTCAGGAAATATTCATCCCTCTGGGAGTGAGGAAGGCTATTCTGTTGTTTAACTATATGCTTAGTACACAGTAAAATCGTAACAATATTAAGTTGTACAGGAGAATGCTCTTCTCTCCCTCCCTCACTTATTATTGACATAATGGCCATCACTACGGTGTTTTGGAAAGCAGCAGTACATAGGTGGCTTCACAAACCTCTGGTACTAACAAACATTCATTTTTGGCTAGCTGATTTTATGCCATGTAAGATGGGCCATTTGATGTGATTTGCTGCCTTGTCTCACTCCCTGTGAAAACTTATGTGCAGCACACATCCAATGTTAGTCAGAATGTATATTTAGAGAAGATTGGGGCATTTTACACATTTTTTGTGATCCGAATCCATGTTGCAAGAAAAAAAAATAGGGTAGAAGGTCATCTGGAAAAAAGAAAGAAGAAAAAACCCAAAATATGTCAGGTTTACCATTAGGATTCGCAGTTCATCAGGCTGTACAGACATAACCTCAACCTTGAACATAGCTTTCTCAAATGCAAATTAATATGTCTTGATTTTAACCTTAGGAAGAATACAGATGTTGCCACAAGCTGTCTGCCTCTTGCACGGGCTGCTGGAGAACGGACACACCGTCTACGTTCATTGCAACGCTGGCGTTGGCAGGTCTACAGCTGCTGTCTGCGGCTGGCTGAAGTACGTGATGGGCTGGAGCCTGCGCAAAGTGCAGTACTTCTTGGCTTCCCGGAGACCAGCTGTCTACATAGACGAGGAAGCTCTGATCCGTGCTGAAGATGACTTCTATCAGAAATTTGGGCATCTTCATTCCTCATGCAAAATACAAGAGTAGAAAAACAGAAGAGGCAAAGGAAGGTGAAGAGGAATCCTTAGCATTTGAACCCCGAAGACTTAGAAGTCATGAGCCAGATGCCTACCTCTCCTCTTCAGATTATAAGCTTGTCATAAAAGTTGTGAGAATTTTGTTAAAAAAGTGCCTTTGAGGGTTTTTTTATTAGCCTTCTTTAAGCTGATATGATTCATGTTTTCAAGCCTTTTGCTGTGAGTATGACAGCTAGAAACTCTGCAAAGGGAAACTAAGATTTTCTTTTAACTACCTGTCTGCAGGAACTGAGGTTTCAGGGTAGACACTAAATAAGATGTGAGGTGAAGTAGTTAGCCTTGGCAATATTTCAGTGAAAGGAGAAAGAGAAGACATTCTCAGAAAAACAGATACAAAGGTTGACTGGGTATGTTCAGGTTAGGATGGAGCTGATCATCATCAAAGCTGCTCGGTTATTTTAGGTGGAGTGTACATTACTGAAGTGTTTTCTAGTGTCTTTGCAGACAAGTGATATTAATGAGAATGTTTTTCAGCTCAGTTTCTTAAACAAAAAGCTAATGTCTAATGCAGTGAACTAAAATGTGCTTTCTTTGCCCATCTAGTTATTGTTAAATATTATGGGTTATGGCTATATTCTTTCATGACATTGGGGCTATGCTGGGAGGTGGCATGAAGAGAGAAGACAGCTGCACTTTACTGCAGTCTTTCTCTGTTGCAGGGAAGGACTGCTGCTACTATTACATTATCCTAGGCTGTGAGCCTATCCTAGGCTAGCTCTTCAGTCAAAGATACCTTCTTCTCTCAGGTCCATGCAGTGCTGTACCGTGGGCTCTCTAGGTGCCAAGTCAACCTGAAGAGTAACCCCTGGGCTAAACCAGGCTCTGTAGGAACCATGTGTCTGCGCATGGTTGACACCACAGCCACTGGTTGTTGACCTAGAGTGGCTTCTTCACCATCGCAGAAGTCTCTCCTTGTGCAAGCAGCGTGTGGATGTTCACAGGTGCTAGATATAGACTGAAGCTAATGCCGGGCTGCCTCTGGGGTGAGCAGAGTGAATGCATTTCTCTGTAGGAGAAAGAGCAGCTCTGAGGAGGTTTTCCCAGGAGCTTAGCCTCAGTAGGATAACGTTGGATTTATGGTTGATCTCTAATGTTTGCCAGTGCTGCTTAGTCCCTTAGCTAAACTAAGTGGCACCAACAGCTTCCAGCTCTGCTCAGGTAAAACCAATTTACTGGAGGTTAGGTCTAAGGGAGAAGGGAAAGAAAGCATTTCCTAAGGAACAGAGGACTAAAAAACCCAATTTCTGTAGGTTTATTCCTCAATGAAATCTCATTTTTTCCAGCCAACTTGTTCCCCTAAAGACCCAGTCAGTGCCAGAGTAGCTTAGCTGATATATATTGATTATCTGAATACCTAATAGAGAAACTATTAGATATGAACGGTTTATGGACAGTGTCCAGAATGCTATAATATGTATTATTTATCCTATACTTCAGTCATCTTCAAAAGGAAAAATATTTATTTAAGTTATTCTGTATGTGTGATTTTGATCATGACTTTGTTTCTGATTTTTTGAAATAACACTGCCTGTTTAGAAAATGAATGAGAAAAGTTCTCTATTAATTAAAAACATAATGACAATTCCAGCAGCCCATTTTGTCGTGTGTCTTTGGCTCCCAATTTCCCGAGTAGCAAAAAGGGTCCTGGCTGATAGTTCTCCAGAGAGGTGGGACCAGCCACTCTAATGGTAGCGACCCATTTCTTTGCTGTGCTGTGTCCATTTTGATGGGCTGTTGAGGAGAAAATCTCAAAAACCAGCACAGCAAAGATGTGTGGATGATACGGCACCTCTGGTACCTCCAAAACCAAGCAAACAAAAAGGGATTTTTCTCCTAGCCTGCTGCAGAGAGCACAGGGAGTGTGTCGGAGCTGCTGCCTGGCTGCTGAGCTCTCCTGCAAATGTGCAGAGCTACAGCTGAGCACCCAGGAGTTTCCTTGTTTTCACTGAGTTTACAGAAAAAATGGTACAGAAAAAAATTGCTGCCTCGTGCTTCTCCAAATCAGGCTCTGAGAGGAGGAGGATGGCATAGGAAGTGGAGTGTAGAACTCGCTGAAGCTTTACCTTTCTGTTGAGATATATTTGAAGCCTCAAGCTTAAAATGTGTTTCCAAGAATCCCTGACAGCCCTTTCCATCAGATGCAACTTGTGGTATCTGTTGGGACAAGTACTTACGGGTTTGCTTCTTCTGTCACAGGTAACTGTATTTCTCTTTTAGGGCTTTTGGGACTGAACAGTGCATAAACGGCACGAACAGGTGAGTGTATGGCTAAGTAAGTGTAGCTGTGCTGCAGCAGCTGTTCCCTAACTCTCATTCTGTCAGCGATGGAAGCAGACTGGTGCTTCATTTGTAGGGCAGGAATTCAAACGATCCAGAAGCCACAGATTCAAGGAAACCCTAGCAAGGAGTTGTTAATTTGTTGTTTATTGTAATTTCAGCAAGGGGTTGTTGATTGTTTCAGTTTGCTTCTCTGCTGTGCTGCTGGGGGTCTGTACCACAGACAGGTTGCATTGCCCATGAGCTGCATGGAAACAGCTCGCCAACATCGTGTTAACAGAGTGCAAAGAGATCCTGTGGCTTGCAGTCCCTTTGTCTCTATTTGTAGCATCCTTTTTTTCCTCATTGCCACCTTCCTGCCTTCCTCCTTGGAGGCCATCCTGTTGAGTAACACTGTTCCAAGCCTTGTCTGTTGGATGCAACAGGAATCTAAATACTAAAGAGATCATTGCAAGAGGCTACAGCAAGAGAAAAAAGCAATCATATAAAAAGATTCCATTTCTCTAGCTGTGTAATTACATGATAAATCTGCCTCTAGAGATTATCTAATAGAATTCCCATTTGTAATATGTTCTTACAGTGACTCTTTCCACAGACTAGCCTCTTGGTGCAATTTGGATGAAAGGATGGAGACAGGCTCCTCTTCATATACTTATTTCCTTGCTGCTTTAGTCATAAAAGTGCTACAAAACTTAGAGAAGGACAACTCCTAGAGAAAGAATTAGAAACAGATAAAGAGTAAGGGTTATTTTAAAGGGGGCCCAAGGAGCCAGACTAATACACACACAAATGGGAACCAGGTGGGAACGTTTTGGTAACTCATCACTGAAAAACATCAGCTGGGGAAAACGGCTTTCTGCTGGTGGGAGCATCAGTATTCTCTGCCCTGTTACAGCCAGGTTTTTATCTCTGGTAAATGAAAGAAGAAAGTAGAATTTGCTGTATGAAATAGGAGCATTTATAACTCCAGGTATGTAGATTATCTCAATGCCATTAATGGGCCAAACAATAGCGTGTGTTCTTTCCCAGGGCTACGCACGAGAAGGAGGTGAGCAATCCTATCTCAGGGGTGGTTTTGTTAACAAACACAGCCCCTTGAGGGATGGGCCAGGCTTTGAGTGGCATCTTTTCGTGAATATTTTTCCTTTTGACATCAGAAAAGTAGCAATGAGGATCTTCTGTGTGACTTTTCTAGACAGGCATTGCAGCCTGGCACAGCTGTCGAATACCTTCCCTTCTCCCTTACTCCTGACCTGTTATTTCACACTTTGATCTCTCTGGCACTTGTCTGCTCTAGAGGCTTGGGTTATAAGTTTGTGGTCTTCCCTCGCTGTTTGAACAGCACCAAGCAGAGTGAAGCTCTGGACGGGGCCAGCACGGCAGGTTTTGCAGCAGGCTGTTCTCCGGAGTAGTTGGAAAGTCTCACGGCTGGCAGCCGAGTTGTGTGTGCTGCACAACATCATGTGCAAAACAGTGTCTCTGCTCGGGGGTGAAATTAAAATCTGAGACTGCCAGAGAAGTCCTCTTGGGCAAAGATAAAGGGAAACGGACGTGCAGGAGCAGATAATAAAATTCCTATTTAAAACGAGAACACAAAAAGTCAGACTTACTTAATAACGAACTATGATGGCCTTTTTGATTTCTAATTTATAAAACCCACTGACTTGACCAGTCTGTAATTGAGAAGAAAAAAATGATTTGAAGTAGTGAAAGACATTTGCTGTAACTGTATTACCCTGTTGCTTCTTTTATTCTTTATCATAAAATTGCAGTGAGAAGATTCAAGCCAATGATAAAGTTAGAAAATAATAATGTGATTCTTTAAAAAAAATATACTGGGACTGTGCAACAGGAAACTATGAAGTAATATTTAGAAGCATGATAACTACTGCAAAAGCATCTATTTGGCAAGCAAGCCCTACCTTCCTGGAGGCTAATGAACATCAGGCTGCCCTTGGCTAAACTGGAATTGCATTAGTGCAGCAGAGGACGGGAAGTAGATGACTGTCTCTGGCTCTAACTGTTTACATTCTCAGTGGTAAATCAACACTTCTGCAGTTATTTCTTTAAAAGTATTCTGCTGGAAAAAATAGTGTTTTATTTTTCACGTGTACATAGCTTAAAGGGCAAGGGGCTGCTCTGAGGGAGCAGGCTTTGGAACGGTGGAAGTGTAACGGAATTAATCCTTTTTCTGTTGCTCAGCAACACGACATCACCAACAGCAAGACCAAACTCTATGACTTCGTAATCGATCTTCGTCCTGAATTAGAGGAAACTAATTTTTTCAAGGGCAAAGACATTACCCTATATTAGCATAACTGCATGGCTGTGATATAAGCAACCAAAATACATGTTGTTGGCCCCTCAGTTATGCTAACAGGGAACCTACAGGGTGTTCATCCTTAATGAGGCACATCTTCCTTTTGCTCTGCCCTTTCACCTCATGATTCTTCATTCCAGTCTTGACTGGTTTAGAAATGCTTTTTTTTTTGGCTAAAAATTGCCATATTTGCAAAGATGAGTAATAAATATTTTATTAAACCTTTTTTACATATCAAGGCTTGTCTGGGGATGAGGAAGTAAGAACTGTTGTACCCTGTAAACCAAGGATGGTGACACTGTGAACCTTAGCCCTATATAATTCAACCTTTTTGTGCTTAAACATGTTGTCTTATTTGGCAGATTGAATTTATAAAGGTTGCCGGATAACGTCTGTGCTTTGATAATTATTTCAATATTGATGTTGTTATATTTACAGTAAAGAAAAAAAGAAGGGCTGTTTATTCATGAGCTGGTAAAATATTAAATGATAACTCACCCTTGATTAAAATGATGTGAGGAAAAAGCATAAAACAGCCGCCAAGAAAAAATATTCTAATGCTGGGCAGGTTTCTATGGTCTTTACTGAATGTCATTACAACAAGATTTGGTTTGTGGTAATGCAGTTTCAGCAGGGAAATAATTAACAGTCAGGCCATCATCCAAGGGTAGCAGCCGTGGTTCAGTTGGGCAGCCAGCCTGAAGTCACTGCAACAAATCAAATGCTGAAAATGAATCCAATCTTCAAAAATTCAATAAAATGCATAAACACAGAGGTTAAGAAATGGATATAGAGATAGTATTTGGAGAAAGGCAAAAATATATAAAATATAAACCTAGCTAGTGTCAAGGGGAAAAAATATTTTGTGGTGGGATAGCAAATACCACAACGCTTGAAAACATAATCAATGCGTTACACAAAGGTGTAGCTGCTATTGAACGTCCACTAACCAGCTCAAGGGACACCACCAAACGAGGCTTAAAGCGTGGGTACAGTGTTTAGCTGTATAAAGAAAGAAATGTGGAAGGGTAGGGTCTCAGAAACACGGAGCAGCTGGACACCCTCTCTTGGGTAGCTGGCTCGTGGCGTGTGCTCCGGCCAGGGAAGATTCTGAGCACAGAAGTGGTTGCTGGTGCGCTGTGGCTTGGCTGTCAGATCCCTTCCCTGGAGATGTGTTGTTCTGGGATAGGATCGATAGAACTAATGGGAAGAGCACCTCTTAAAATATACTGAAATGGTAGCTCCAGAAGGAATTCTAAACAAGCATATTATATCTTGGTGGGCTCTTTCTTTTCACGTGTGTGTTGCTGAAACAGCGAAGCCTCTTGGAGGTCTTTCACCCTGCAGCACCGGTGCTTCCAGCCAGAGCACCCGAACGGGGAATTGGAACTGGGGCCCTGATACCAGTTAGGCTCTGCAGGTGAAGTGGATTATTTAATCTCTCTACTCGAGTTACTGTGTTTCTTAACGTGACACAAAGGATGCTTAACCTCCGTCCCCTGCCAGTGACTGGATGGGACCGTGGCTGTTCCCAGTGCCTGCAGCCACAGCAGCTCTGTGGGTCAGATGCTGTTTCAAGGACTTTGCAGCTCCATGTTAGATGATCTGCTTAAATTTCCCTGGGAGCTACTTCTCTGTGTCCCCAGCGTATGTTCCTGGCTCCTGTGGGAGTATTGGGGTTTGATGGCACTCACGGGCAGCACACCGTCCAGCAGTGAGAACCAGGACTCTGATCTGACCTTCTTCCCAACTGAGCTGCCTTGCTCACCTGAAAATAAGGATGCTTGAACAGGTGCCGTCATCTTCAGTCAGACTTACTGTAATTTTCTGGGTGCCTTATATGGCACTTTTTATCCAAGCGCCCTCTTCAGAGAATGATGAAAACAACCATTTTCAGCACCACCGAAAATCTCATTTGTGGTGTCATTTAGATACCCAGCTATGGGCAACTAAAATAGAAACTGCTGCTCGGAATTTTGACATCTTCCACTCTTCCTAAATGGTAAAATGAAAGCATTATTCTGCAGTAATTTTCATGCAAAGGGCTACAGAAGATTTCATAAGGCAATAAGTAGATATACTGAACCAGCAGAGAGAGATTTAGATGCAGGAGCAGCTGCAGAAAGGAGTGGTCTGCTGAGACAAGGCAGAGCAGGTGATGTGTCCTCCAGGGGTCTTGTGCCACACGGAAAGAAGCAAAGGAGAACGGGAGGGCTTGCGACACAGGCTGAGGACAGGGGGTGGAGGATGTTCAGGAGAGCTGTGTGAACCGGGAACGGCTGGGAAACAGCCAGGAGCGGGGGCAAGGGCTCAGAGGTGAGGTGTGAGCAGGGGTTGCTCCCTGGGGCAGCGGTGCCACCGCAGCAGCCACATCGTCACTCGTATTTCAGTGCAGATGGAAATATCTCATCCAGCGGACAGAAGCACGGGGACTGAGGAAATGCGTCAGTGGGACACTAATACATCAGCATCCAGCAATCACCAAAAGCACACAATTTCCCCAGGAACAGCCATGCCTGGCAAGCTGTTTAACAAAATCTGCCAAGATCATTGCTTTTGAGAGGAAAAAATTTGATTAGGTCTCTCTTGATTGCTGGGAACATGACTTGAGTATGCTTTGGAAAATGCTGAAGTCTACCATTTGTGTATTTCTGCTTATGGAACTGAAATCAAGAACGTTATTTTAGCTGTAAACATGGTTTTATTTTGCTTTCCTGATTAGCAGTAATTTCAAGGTGTCTTTCAGCAGCACCCTGATTTAAAAAGAAAAAAAACCAAACCCAAATCCCCAAAGAATCATATCAGAAATTTATATAAATGATATATATCTAGGGTCATTTATTTGTTTTTAATGATGATCATCCTGGTTTATTGGGGTGTTACAGAGCTTTGGATGTGCAGTTATCTTCTTTTTACCCAACCACTGTCCTATATTCCACACTAAAACATAGGACTGGGTAGCACAGAAAATATAAAAAAGAGCTAGGTTTTAAATTGGAACCCTAAGATCAACTCGCTCCTTAGTCCAAAATGTTTCAAGACCACGTCTCCCAGGACGTGGCCCTAGATGCTGAGCTGTATAGCGTGTGAAAGCACTCTATGGTAAAGGTGCTTTGCAAGCCAGAAACATCCAGGAGAGTGGGAAGGACACCTCTAGGCTCCTTGTCACCCATGGGTGTCCTGTTCTCCAGCACCCACCATCAATGTCTCTGTTGTGCTCGCGCTGGCCCAATGAAACTCCAAATGTGTTCTGCACACTGGCACAGCTCTGACATGCGTGATGCTGGGGCTGGGGGCAGTGGGTGATCTGTTCCCCCCATACTGCAGCCTAGCCTGGAGCTTATTGGTACAGCAACTTGCAGATTTTGTGCTCGTTTCCAAAGCAAGTGTATTTATGAGCAGGCTATTATGAAAAAGATATCACAGTAATCTCTGGTGTTTCAGAAGAAATGAGGGGAGCGGTGGCATATGCTCTCATCAGCATTTAAGGTACCCACAGCCGGTAAGTGACATTTGTGCTCTGAAGCCGAAGCTCTCCGAAGTGTTTGTAGTGATGCTGGGGCTGTCCCCAGTAGATTCCATCCCCAGTGGCTCATGTGTACAAGGTGTGGATGTGCTCCGTGCCAGCACCGCTGGTACACCAGAACCCCAGGGGAGCTTTGGATCTCAGCTCCTTCTGAGGCTCTCATCTGCTGTGAGAAACAAAAAATGCAATCCCTGTTTTATTCAACAGCTTGCAAACATTTGCTAGGATGAAAAAGGTGAAGAAAACTTACATTGTAGTGGAGGAGTGGGAAGTAATACTGCCAGCTAAAGCTGTTGTTCAGAATACAGAAAAATTATAGGTTTATAATGCAAGGAATTTGCTTTTCCTGTTGTTTTTTTCTTGTTTTCCCCAAATGATCAAAACATTTAAATAAAAAATTTAAAGGGGAGACTATATCTTTATTTGCAGAGCAGTTACAGAAAATAGCAGTTCACTGGTGCTTTTCTAAAAATGAGAGCTTTGGGGGAAAGAAGGAAAAGGAAAGGGCACATGCCTTTGCAGCAGTTCCCACACTCTGCCCTCAGACAGCTTGTGCCACGGCGGGGGAATTTGGAACTAGAATGAAATCCCTCGGGAAATATATTCATGAAAAACAGGACACACAAAATCATGACCTGAAAAGCGGATGATGTCGAGGTGAGGGATGACTTTTTTGGTTGCTGTGGGAGTTCATTGCAGTCTGGGAGAGCTCTGTCATGCCCAAACGAGCCGTGCCCTCCCGGGGGGAAGCACCATGTGCTGGAGGAGCGGATCTGATGGAGCCTCACAGCAGAGAGCAGCCCCTCACCTCCGAGCTGTAAGTGATCTTTGAGAATGCTGGGCACAGGCTGGGCAGTGCTGGCTGCAGTGGCACTGGGGCACAGCCCAGGGGACGAGAACAGAGCAAAGCCGGCATAGGGAGCCCCTCGCTCACCACGGCGTGCCCCTGCATCCTTCCCTGAGGATCAGCCTTAGGGAGAGTTTATAGAGATTTCAGCTCTTGCAGCCTGGCACAAAACCGGAGACCTACTGATGCTTAAAAAAAAAATAAACCACCTGAGCCTCCTTATGTGAGCAAGGTTTGGAACGTTGTCACAAGATGTGTTTGGGATATTGAGGTGAAATCCTGTTCAGCCTCCTGCCAGCATGTTTTGGAGGGCAGTGGAGAGCCCAGCCCTGCTGCCCACCTGAGCAAACAGGCAAAGAGAAACCCAAAGAGAACTTGCTATTTAATTGTGTAAAAACGGGACAGCTGGAGAAACCAGCTTGAGAAACCAAGGAGAGACCTGGAAAGTGAGGCAAAGCGCACAGGGAGAAGCAAGTATGCAAACACCCGTGTGCATGTGTGGTTTAGCAACTCTGTCAAAATGTTCTCGGCATCTCCAAGAAAGCAGTGAAAAGAAGGCTCTAGCTTTACAGATCCTTGTGTTTGTGGGATCCTAATAAAATGTCTGTCACCCACATACTCATCAAAGTCTGCTGACAATGTATAGACCCAAATACAAAATGCTGTTTCTTATTTTTTTTTTAATTTTGTTCTGAAAAATATACGTGATCTAGGGGAAATCTAGAAATCCACCGAAGATCCTGTTTTTTAATATTACCTTCTGTGATGATTACAGTTTGCCTTTGCCATGAACTTTTTCTTCCACAGCATATCATAACGTTTTTGCACTTGGCAAAGAGCAGCCATTTACTCTGCAAGTAGCCATATGGTAACTGGCAAATTTCCTGAAATTCAGCTATATACTCTTCTACTTTCCCCCCAAGATATCCCTGAGGGAATAATGCATTATTCTATCATAATATTTCACATTATAAGATCTCTGAGTTAAAATGAAAGGGAGGAAGGATGAGCCTCCCCGACAGTTTACCTCATACCTCACATAATTTCTGTGATTAACTCTCTAACGGGGAGTCCTTGACAAGAGAGCCCAGGGAGCTCAGATAACATTTTGCAGGGAAAATGCTTTGCTGTGGAAAGGGCACATTCCCGAGAGACCCACCCAAAAGCATCTTTGTCTGGATCCCCCTTGGCAGAGCCGAGCCGTGCCAGCGCTGCGGGGCACCGGGTGCTGTGGGAGCAGGTTTCCCCCAGCCTCGCTCATCCTCTCCCCCTCAAGGTTTCAGGTCGCTGGCTTCAGCAGCACAGGATTTACTTCCTTTGTTCCTTTCACCTCTCTGAAACTGGGCAAAGCCAGTGGAAACCCAGATTTCTCTGTATGGTTTTGAGCAAGGGCAATTTTTTTCGCCTCTGTCTGCAGAGCAGCCAGCGCAGTGAGCTCCTCTTGCTGCCGGGGCCGGATGGCACGTCTGTAAAGCAGGTGGGGATGTGGGGAATGCAAACACTGAGTACGTCTCGGTGTTTATGGAAAAATCCAAGCAAGCCCCTCATAATCTGAAATATTCTTTCTCAGTCAATATTCTCCATGCTTGAACTGGTCCCTCCTGGGCACACTGCCCTTTGTCTGGAGCATTTCGGAGTCAATTCATAGAAGAATGTCAAGCTAGCTGGCTGGAAATCTTTGCTGTAATATATACACAGAGGGCAGATCTGTAAAGCAGGCAGGGGAGCAGACATTCACACTTCGTTGCTTCTGGCTTGGCTCGAACTGGCAAGGTGAAGCGTTGCTTACTGCTGGGATCAGGGGATTCATTCGTCGCCACAGGTGGTGGCTTTGCTCGGGATCGTGAAGATTAACGCGTGAAGTGTAGTTCAGATTAAAAGTTCCACTGATCGCACAGGATTTAGCACTGCTCTGGATGTGCAACATCTGGCCTGTGAGAAATAGGAATGCATGCATGGGAAGCAGATACAGGATAAAAAGTGGGAAGAAAAGCACAAAGCTAATGGCAATGCCTTGCCAGAAGTATTATGGATTTTAATATTGATCTACACATCAGCACCTTCTTTCATTACTGAGTAATGTGCAGAACTGGGAGTCCCAGAACTGTAGTAGCAGCTTTCTTATTCTTTTCCTAAATCATCTTCCAGATTAACTTGACTTCCCCTCTGTGTCTGCTCTCCCCTTCTCAAGCATCCCCTTGCAATGCATTTATTCACTGCAGTTTCTACTGGTCTTTGAGAAAAAAAGTATGTAGCACCCACATCGGGGTTTGAACAGCCTGACTCAGAGAGTTTCGTTTTTTAAAGGATGTAAGTGGCAGTTTTAAAGAGTTTTACTTGGGGGCCTGTTGAAGGTGCTTTTTCTGCCTTCATGAGAATGTTCCTCTTTTCAGGTAGTTAAAATGGAATTTTCATTTTCATTTCTGTTGCTTGAGGAAAGTGAAACCGAGTACCAGGGAAGGTGACTTTCCTAATTCAGATTAGATTAGTATGGTTTCTTACAAAAAAAAAAAAAAAAGGCTAAAAAAGGACAAAAATGATTGAGTGCTTGACAGTGCATCCTTATCAATCTTCCCAGGTCTTAATTTTTGGGAGGATGGGGGGTTTCTGAGTTAGTCTTTCATCAGACTGTCAGGACATTATTTTCCCTTATAAACTATGGGTTCTGTTTGCATCTTCAATCCTAAAGGACAGACAGCACTTCACCTTCTATCCATCTGGTCTGTCTTCAGTCTCTGTTGCAGTGCAGCTGCCACAGTCTCAGGAGCACAAATTGGAAATGTGCTTAATTGTGTATAACAACGCTGTCCCACAGCGAAGGGCAGAAGCAAAGTAGAATCCAGCAGAAACAGCAGGGGACTTTTAGATAAAAGTGTAGCTGAGAATGAATGTTTAACTAATAATTTTCTGAAAATAAATTTCATTTCATCTCATCCTTTACCTGTTTGTGTTGCAGGTATCACGTGAAAGGTATCTCGTCTACCTGTCACACCCCGTAGCTAGTATTTTGATCAAAAGCCCTTAATTTCTAGTTGTTTCTGAATTTGCTTAGGTAGGAGGTGCTTTCTGAGCCTCGGAGTCGCTTGTGTCCTTGCAGTGGGTACTGCTGGAGTCAACCTCACGTGCTCATCCCAACAAAACACAGGCTCCCTAGATAGTGCAGGTCAGGGATGTCAGATGAATGCTTGCTCCTGAAAAATTTCATCATTACAGCAGCACCCTGCATCGTAACAGTCTGTTCTAGTGAGTAAGGCAGCTCAGGACCGGAGATGACCACAGGCATTCGGGGGTTACAGCCGCTAGCAACGAAGGCACTTCTAATGGCATAACAGCAACAGCATCCTGGGACTTTATTTCAGCAACCGGATGGTCAGTGGTGTAACTCTGTGCACCCTCTGCCTTGCTGTCCACAAGCAAACAGGGCAGCGAGCACGGCAGCCCAGGGCAGACCTTTGCTGTGCTTGCTTTGCTCTGCTGGTGAAGGGAAGAAAACGGAGCAGCGGTGTGCTGGCAGACACTGACAGGGCTTCTCGGCAAACAGTCCCTGGAGTAAATGGCTTGTTGCACAGAAAGATTTCAGCCCCAATTAGCTGAAATTGTAGCAAAGAATGTTTAGCTCGTAAAACAGAGATCGAAGGTCAGGAATTTGTTGAAGTCAGTGAAATGCTGCTTGTTTAAGGCAGACAAAAGTAGTAAGGTCGTTCTTGTAGATAGGTTTTTGAGAGTCCTATTTTCACCAAAATTATTCAGATGTAATAACACCCTGCATCTCCCTGCTGAGGCCATGTGTGCTCCGAGTTGTCTTTAGCATTGGCCATTTTTCTAATTGTTCCTGGGTGTGATTTGTAGGTGAGTCAGTCTGCTGGGGAGATTTGGTATTCATGGTAGCAGTCCCCTTCCCTACCGTCCAGTCATCTCAAAGGACTCATTTGGTGATGTCTATCACATGCAATTATGTTGGAACCCCATTAATTAATTAATAGTAGTTGCTAATGGTTAGGCAATTAATTGCATTTGGAAGAATACAAAATTGAGTAAATAACTTTAAAGTGTTGAGTCCTGTTTGGCAATTTAATACAGCTCATCCTGCCCAATTACACTGATAAGATTTTAAACTAATTGAGCTCACACTGTGCCTCTCCATTACCTGACATTCAGCAGCACACAGAGAAGATTAAAGGGATTCAGGGGATGGTGTACGTGTAAAACCAGGAATAGTCGCTCCTCGTTCTCATTTAAGCATAAATACATATTAACTCACAACTGCACAATACTTTAAATGGGGGTTGCCATAGAAATAAGCACTTTGAGAAGTTTGGGGCTTTTTGTTGGCATTTCAGGTTAAAAATAATAACCCAAAATACTCAGGACCTCATTACACAACGGCAGGTGCGTATCCTGCCATCCACCTGGTTGCTCACCATCGCACCGTAGGAGCAGAGGGCTCACCATACTGGATTAAATCATTTGTTCATCTAACTTGACATTTTGCCTTCTGCACTGATATTCTTGAGGAAGGTGGAAGGCTCCCATAATGCCTGTTACCTACCCAATTATGTTACGTAGTGTACAGGGAAGAAACATCCTTCCAGAGCCCTGCAGGCAATTAGCGTGCACCCAGAAGTGTGCTATTCAATTACCCTTATAATTTCAGCATGCCAAGCAGCAAGAGGTGGTTAATGATTGCATGAAATTATCCAGCCTTTTAAAAACCCTACACAAACCCTTACATTGCATGCCGGCAAAACCCATATGAGGCCCGCTGGCAGCAGTAAAACTGAGGGAGGGTGAGTGACCGACTATTCACTTGCATGGCAAAATTTGTCTTTTTGAGCCTTTTGTTCATACGCACAGAATCAGTCTGAAGGGACATTTTACAGGATGATAATGTTCATCCAGAAGCACATCTATTACTCTCCCCTGCTGAAGCTCCTGACTTTTCATTTGCTGTACAGAACTGGCTATTTTTCAGTGAAGGTTTTGGGCTGCTGAGCTCTCAGCTTCTGTTGCGGCACTTTGGATTCAGAAGTTTCTGGTGAACATGTCCATGGTACGCTGACATCTGCCAGTTACCAGAGTCCCACCAAAACACCCCATAATAATGGAGAGGATCTGATAAAGTCTTTCAATGCTGTGAAGAAATGCTTTTGGAGGATTAACGATTTTTCACTGAATAAGGGTGGGTGGCTGAACTAATTGACAGACTAATTCCTTGGAGAGGAAAACTAAAGTTTCTTAGGTGGAACAAACTAAACATTGAAAATTGAGTTATCTTTCAACAACTGTCTTTTAAAAACCTTTACAGTAGAGTTTCCACTTGAACAGGTATTTCCATTGTCATGGAAAACTAGGGCCAAAGATGCCAAGCTCCATGTAAATTATATAGGATGACAGTATAAAAACATTCCCATTTGACCTGGTTTAAGTTGGGACAGAGCTAACTTTGTTTGTAGTAGCTAGTGACAAACTGTGTTTTGGATTTGTGCTGAGAAGAAGGCTGATCACGTACTGATGTTTATAGTTGCTGCCAGGACCGTCAAGGACTTTCCAGCTTCTCTGCTGTGCCAGTGTCTGCAGGGAGGGAACACAACCCCAACTACTAGCCTGGGATTTGACGTCAGGTTTAGGATTGAGACCCAATGGGATATTCCATATCATGCACGCCATTTCCAGTATATAGATGAAGTCTGTGAGGAAGCTCTCTCTCTGGGTTGCCCTCCTCTCTCATGGAGTTGTCTCTCATTCTGTCGGTCAGCTCAGTCTCTTGGGTGCTTGGGCTCTTATCTTTTTTTCCAGAATTGCGGTTTCAGGACTCTCCCTGCTCCAGGATCTTTAGCTGGGAATGGGCTGAGTACTGGTCACCGGGTGGTGAGTGGTTTCACGGTGTATCACTCATTTGTATATTTGTATATATTGCTATAATTATTATCATTATTATAATCATAATTATTATTTTCAATTTTACTGTAGTTTAGTTATTAAATTGTTCTTATCTTAACCCACAAGTCTTTTCTCCCTTTACCCCTTTAATTATCTTCTGCCTCCCTGGGAGGGGGGGAGCGTGATTGAGCAGCTGCGTGGTGGTTGTTGCTGCTACTGGGTCAAACCACCACACCACTGGTCGACAGTGACCGGGTACCTTATCAGACTGTACAAGAAATGGGGTAGCAAATAACGAGTATAACTGCTGCGAGAAATTATACATACCTATTTAAACCAGACAAGAGATCTGGGCTTGTAACTTTATGTCCTTCAAAGAAAACGAGTCTGCATTTTTGATGGTACCAAACAAGTGCTGAACCTTGTGAAACTGACGTTACAAATGGGCTACAGGTAACATTTCACAAGACCTTCAGTCTCTGAAGGACATCTACTGTGATTAAGATGTATTGGATCATTACTTATTCAGTAAGAGACAGTTAAGTTCTTCCTGCTAAAAATTCAAGCAAAAAGATTTATCTTTAAATCTTAAAGAAATTAACTTCTTTTTAAGTGTAAAACTGTCTGGTAAAACCAAAGGTGGGGGAGATGCGTACCTCTTATGGCTGCAGACCATCATCCAAGTAATTGGGGATGTCAGTTAAAACGCAATCTCATGCCTTTCATCAGTACTAATCGGACCAAGAGTATATTCTGTAAATACATGTGTCTCCACTGATGTCCGTGGCAGTGCCTCCATAAATACCAGGACTCATTTTGGCCTGTTTCACATTTACTAGGTAATAATTTAATTCTACAGCTTCTGTATAAAAAGACTATTTGACTAAATGAACTTTCAAAATGGACTAATTAGGGAAAGCGAATTTTAGTCCCTAAAGTGGATGGTGGTGTTTTGGGATTCCCAGAGAGGGTGTTGTAATTTAGATTCCCCAATGACAGACCTCTTGCTCATGGCAGACAAAAACCAGCTGCCTCCTGATGGGTCATCACAAGTACAGAGAGACAAAATATCACTTTGCCAAACATATTTGATTGTTGAAAAATTCTTTTTTCTCTAATATCTCTGTTTTCTGTAGCAGGTGGTAGGAAAAAGTGAGACTCTTCAGGTGAAAATGCTTTCCTTTCCACACAGGGATTAACATTTCAACCTGTT
The DNA here is from genome assembly GCA_013400615.1 of Syrrhaptes paradoxus. NCBI lineage: Eukaryota > Metazoa > Chordata > Aves > Pterocliformes > Pteroclidae > Syrrhaptes > Syrrhaptes paradoxus. The sequence continues at coordinate 429 of VZTO01023909.1, read as the reverse complement.
ATCAGTTCAGATATTCTTGAATACTGACAACTGTAGCTTATTGAATAAAATGAATGTAACCTAGAAAAATGGGTGGGTTTACTTCTCTCGTTAATCAGAGGAATAAATTGCATTATGTTGTTGATGTTTTCCTGAAACAGAAAACAAACGATTCTGTGACAGACACATAGGAAACAACACGGAACTGCTGCAAGCCTTCCAGCAACCGCCGCCAAGAGCTGCAAACATCCGAGGTAAGTGAATAATCACCAACGGAGCAGAACAGCCATTAGACATAATGATAGAAAACTCCTTTCACACTCACAGGCGTCAACCTTTCTGTGCAATTAAGAGCTGGCAGAAGGAAACAATTGGCTTTAAAACAAGATAAAGAACTAGGAAAAGAACCTGGCTTTTTTCTTCAAGGGAGTGAATCCAGCTGCTCTGCCT